>JABUQX010115516.1:0-2500 GCA_015478945.1 Trachelipus rathkii | reverse complement strand
GTCCCATAGAGAAAAATTGGATTATCTTTTCAATAGAAGTCCATGGAATTGCTCTTACAATTTGGACAATATTAAAAACCTATCAAACTATAACTTGAATCAAACCGAAAAAGCATTATTAGGCTTTGGCCTTAGCTTCTCTCTACCAAATCTGGATCCCTGGATAAACCAAACCATTAACTTCAACAAATGGAAAAAATTCAACAAAGATACAAGTATAAATTGTGATATCCTCTTCGGAGTTCTTTTAAAATTACAAAAAGACTTCTTAAAGCACTCAGGCTTCCCAAATAGATT
Organism: Trachelipus rathkii; assembly: GCA_015478945.1. NCBI lineage: Eukaryota > Metazoa > Arthropoda > Malacostraca > Isopoda > Trachelipodidae > Trachelipus > Trachelipus rathkii. The sequence continues at coordinate 2,203 of JABUQX010115516.1, read as the reverse complement.
CTTCGTAGCCTTAAAAAATCTCCTAAATAACAGAAACCTCATAATAGCCAGATCCGATAAGGGGAGTAACATTGTAATCATGAATATGGATGAGTACACCACAAAAGCTCATAATTCTAAAATCTGACAGGACTACTATAATTAACTTGAGAAACAAAACCCTTAAAAAAATTCATTAAATAAACAATAGGTTACGTTAAATCAACTACTAAGAAATTAAGGAAAAATGTGCTTGCTTATCAATGAAGTGTAGTCAAGTAGATTTCAATTTAAATTTTATGCAATACCAAAGATCCACAAAGAAAATATACCTCTCAGACCGATTATATCAAACATCAATTGCATCACCCAAAAATTATCCAAAAGGATAGCTGTTAGTTTAAAACCCCTCCTAGGAAAAATATCCAACTCACATCTAAAAAACTCGGAGCATTTTATTCAAAAGATTAAAAATATAACTCTCTCTGATTTCAACATAATGAGCTTCGACGTAACTTCACTCTTTACTAACGTACCGGTAGACCTCACCTTAAATCTATTGGAACAATATGTAAATCAGAACAACATAGTTTTTCAACCATCTTTTAATACCATGAAAAAGCTGATAAAATTAACATTAGATCACGCATATTTTTCCTTTCACGATGAATATTATAAACAAACAGCGGGCCTCTCCTTGGGATCTTCGTTATCTCACAATTATGAGCAACATTTTCATGGAAAAGTTGATTGAAACCTATTACATATTCCAAAATTTCAACCACAATTAACATGGCTAAGATATGGTCTTGATGATGTCTTACCATGCAATAGGTACCCGAGGAATATAAAACACGGATACAATTTTGGAACTTTTATTAAACATACAAATAATATAAATTTCACTATAGAGAAATCAATAAAATAAAATAAAATTTCCTTGATCATCAGTGCATATACTTGGATAGTAAAGTAATAATCAACGTTAATCGCTTTCAGAACAATACTATAAGAGAAAACCTACTTCAAATCCGTCCTATATATACATTGGTCTTCGAGTCACGATGTTTCCACAAAAATTACTGCAGTCCTGAGTGGTCTCTTCTTAAGAGCTTACAATTTATGTAATCCAGAAGAAATTAAAATATCAAGAATAAAAATATTAAAAATAGTTTTTCTGTCAATTAAAATATCCTGCAAACTTTATAAATAAATTCTCTGACGTAAAAAGCCAATGATTAATACTTAAAAAATTAATGACACCGTCACCGAAATCTACTCCAATGTGTTAAAAGTATCGATTTACTTCGATAAATCGAAAGTTATTAAAGTTTAATATTTTTTTTTGCTCAAAAAATAGTTTTTAAAGCTAATGATTATACTATCCAAAATGATTTGACACCAAGGATACACATACGAAACAAAAACTGCACGGGATATACCAAAATCAATTGCCATGATAATGTTGATAACAAACATTAGCGAACTTAACAACTTCATTATAAGATTCGACCAGCACAAAAAATGACCTTCACAAGAGAAAATATAAAACAATTCTACATCCTTGTTAAGACACAGGACAGGATTGCAATCACACGTATTAATATAAATTCACCAAGTATTATTAAAACATATTCAAAACACTGAAATAAGGAAGTTAAACGAATCATTTATTACAAAAAATCCCAAACCTTAAAATATGAAACAGGTGAAATTACAATAGATGAAATAAATAATAATAAATACCTAACAGATTCAAAATCATTACTAGAAAACTTACTTTAAAAAAGGTTTAAGAATAGGGAAAACCGCAGTCGGTAACAACGATCTGGAAACAACCGAGTTGCTAGAAAAATTAATAAGCCGAAAAATCAATCTGAGTTTTATCAAAAAAAACCTCAGCCTGAGATGTAAAGCAGACACGCTTACGAAGCTAGATGTCTGTGAAATAAATTGAAAAGGTATAGATAAAGTGTATACACAGTAATTAAGTCATTTTATATTATTTTTATTTTGTGTTAATTCAGAGCTGTCAATGAAAAAAAAAACTCCAACTTTTTAGCTTCTTGTTTGGTATCTACCTCAAGAAATTATTATTTATCTGTTTAAATTTTTAAACAACGCAAACAATAAGTAGTTTGCTAAAGAAACTTGATTAGTAGTTATATATATATTTTAACGACTTTCAGAGTCAGAATGTTTTGTAATCAGCTCTGTAGGTAGT
>JABUQX010115515.1:0-12638 GCA_015478945.1 Trachelipus rathkii | reverse complement strand
GAGAGGAGAGAGAGAGAGAAGAGAAGAGAGAGAGAGAGGAAAGAGAGATGCAGAGAGAGAGAGAGAGTCGAGACAAAGAGAGAGAGAAGAAAGAAGAAGAGAGAGAGCGAGAAGAGAGAAAGAGCAGAAGAGACAGAGAGAAAGAGAGAAATAGAGAGAGAAGAGAGAGAGAGAGAGAGAGAGAGGAAGAAGAGGAAGAGAGAAGAGAGAAGAGAGAGAGAGAGACAGAGAGAAGAGAGAGAGGAGATAAAACGGAGAGAGAGGGAGAGACGAGAGAGAGACAGAAGAGAGAGAGAAAGAGAGAGCAGAGGAGAGAAGATGGAAGAGAGAGAGAGACAGAGAATATTGAAGTTGAGGATGAGAGAGAGCAGATAGAGAGAGAGAGAGAGAGAGAATGAGAGAGAGAGGGAGAAGAAGAGAGAGAGAAGAGAAGAGGAGAGAATACGAGAGAGAGAGAAGAGGAATCGAGAGAGACGAGAGAGAAAGAGAGAGAGAGGAGAGAGAAGAGAGAAGAGAGAAGAGAGAGAGAGAATGAGAGAGAAGAATACACACATCGAAGCAGATTTTGAAATTACCTTTCGTTTTTTAAATGAGTTCCCCTTTCTCTTTTGCAGTTCATTTTCTATTCACATACTCAAATTCACACCAGGATAACATATATACTGACCCACCATTTATCCACATATACTATGCACATACTTAAACGTCACTCAAACCCCTCTTCTGGAGACAAATATTCTTAGAACATCCATTCACTATACATTAAATATTCCATAGATTTTACCGAGGGGAGAAAAGAATTTAGTAGAAGAAAGAATGAACCTGCTCAGCGTGTATATGATAGAAAGGACGACTAAGGAATGATGGTAGTTGGGTTGGTTGCCCACTACCCACCCCTATCCATTTGCTAGGAATGCTGAATGCATGCCACGTATTCCGTGGATGTTATGCGCCCTTACCCCACACCTAGTGGGAAGAGAACAATGGAATCGTCAGAAGAGAATAAATCGTATGAGATGAAGCAGGAGAGAAGTGAATGGATAGTATTTAAAAGGGCAAATTTGATTTAGCTCGCGTTATGACTGAAAACAAAGATAAAAGGAACGACTTAGAAAAATGAGTGGAATGTGGTGTGAAATGATATGAAATGTATGCTTGGATGTGAAAAGGAAGGAAGAGGGAGAGAAGAAGAAGGAAGTTGCATTTTGAATGAGTGACTTGTAGATACAGAGCTAGTTGCTAGACTTTCTGTATGAGTTGAGAGAAGTACCAAGAATATTCTAATAGTGTATAAATTTAAGTTTGAAAAAGTCAAGGTATGATTTGCTGTTGGTATCGTGACGCTAATGCGTCATCTGGGGAACGTATAGAGAGAGAGCACGAATTTTCATGGAGATAATCTGAATGATGCTTGGATGGGGTTATAGGAGACTTATCAGATTGATTGATGTTAGAGGACTCTAAAATGCGTATGAAATAGAGTGTGAATCAGAAAAAAGAGATAGATTATAAAACAGGTTTAACTTCAGATTATCATGTCGGAGAAAATGAGAAATGGTAGGAAAGGTGAATATGACTTCTAGTGGTAGAGAGCTATGATGTAGTGTACATACTTTTCTATTAAACATAAGCGTTATACCAATAAAGCTATACATAGAGATTGATGACTAATGTAGGTAGAATGGATTCCGAAGTGAAAAGTTGATGATTAGATTTATTGGGCTGGTAAGCTTGCAAGAAGATGTTGAAGTGCATGTGTTGGTATGTTAAATCAATGAGGGAGATAGGATGGAATTAGTTCCATGAACATCATTATGTTGATAATCGATGTAAAAATAAAGTATTAGTAGAGGGCGCATTGGATGAGAGAGAGAAAGAGTGAATACAGGAAAGACGTGGGTAGAAATTAAGAGTGAGAAGTAGGATACTAAGCAAGGTATTAAGGATAAGTATCTAAGAAAGCTCGCCTCGCAAGTAATCAGTTGAATGTTGAACAGGTTGAAATTGAACAAAATTCTCGCGGAGCAGATGAAGGAAGCATGTTGTTAGGCATTGGCTTAAAGGAAGTATGTAGGAATGTGCTAAAAGTAGGAAGGAGTAAGATGTTAACAGTGAATGGTGGAATGTTGGAATAAAAAAAGGGGCGAATAATAGAGAACTTTTTAGTATTAAAAGTTAAAAGAAAGAGAATTAAAATTAAATAATATACTAAAAACCATCGATGAAGTTTCAAAAGAAGATGTTTGGAAGATATATAAGGAGGAGAAAAGAAATACAAAAAGGTGCATACGTAGAGAAAAGAAGAGGTATATGAACAGTTAGGAAGGAGGATGAATGGGACTTGCAAGGAAATAGGAAGCACTTCTGGAAGAGAGCGCGAAAGGTTAATGATAAGATAACAAACAATAATAAAGATTTGCGAAAAGAATGAGGAATAAAGGCGGAACATGCTTAGAATAAGATGAAAATAGGAGGTGGTGCATTTTGTAACTGATGAAATGGATGTGAGAGGGGGAGTGTGGAAAGAAAGCACTCGCAGAAGATCATGACCTATGAATATTAACAGTATGGAGAAAATGTAATAGTGGCATAATAGAAGGGATTATGTGATGGTGCACATGAAGAAAAATAAGAGTATATTAGTGGATAGAGAATACAGATAAGCAAAGTATAAAGCATAAAAAGAAGGATACAAGAGCGGACGAATAGAAGCAAATAGTACTGAGTGAAATGATCAAAAAACGGAGACAGAGATTGGATGAATTGATTGGATTATGGAGTTGGTAATTAAAGCATATTTTATGGAGAAGAGACATCTACAGTTCAGAGGGATTGGAGGAGAAGCAGATAAATAGTAACCCTAAATATATAAGGGTAAGAAGATAAGGGAACTGTAGGAATTATAGGGAATTAGATTATTGAGTGTTGTAGGGAAAGATATATGCGAAGAGGGGGGGGATGGATATTTTAGATCGAAAGACTGAACGTCGATTGACTTGAGGGACTGATTGATTGGCAAAAGAACAAGGTGCATTTAGAGAATCTGTAGATCGAATGTGTGGCATCAAATCTTTACATTTGAACAAATGACTGAGAAAAATGAAGGGAGAAGAAATAATAATTAGTATTTAGCGTTATGGATGATAGCAACCAGGCGCTATTAGATAAGGTTAATAAGGAGAAAGCATACTATGGCAAGGTGTTAAGTAATAAATCAATAGGGTGTTGGTGGATATGTACATGAATAGGCAATACAAAGTAGGTGTATGACAGACTAGTCGAAGCGTAAGATAACGAAATGAATGTAAGAAATAAAAATGATTGCTCAAAGATGATTGGATTTAATATTAATTGCGGAGTGAGACAGCGACGAATGTGTTATGTCTCCTATGGTTATTCAATTTGTAAATATGGATGGGCGACTTATGGAAAGAATTAGAGATTGATAACCGCAGGAGGTATGCAGGAAAATGGAATTAGTTAGAATGATTGAGAGAATGGAAGCGAGTGGAGGAGTCACCTAACCTTTATATATTAGATTTTCGATTGTAATGCTATGTGGTGCAATCTGTAAGAGAGTTTGAGAGGATTGGTAAGAGAGATTTGGCAGGGTGGTGTGTAAAAGGACGGTTTTGAAAGTAAACTAAGGTAAATAAGAGTAAGGTTATAGCGTAGTGAGTGAGAGACAGTCCTACTGGTCGTGAAGTGGAAGTTAGAATGATGTGAAGCCGCTAAGAAACAAGCTGTACTGAGTTTAAATTATTTAGAAATAATAATGTTGGAATACAATAAGAGGAACGGATGATGCAGAGTGAGTAGGAAAGTCTATGTGAAATGGCAAGGAGGGGCTGAGGTGCAAATTAAATCGTATGGTGGCATGTATAGCGCGAACTAAGTTCATGAGTGTGCATAGAGCCGGTCCTACATGAGGGATATGTTGTATACTTGTTATTAATGACCTCTATATTATTTCTTTATGGGTCCGGAGTAATAGAGGTATAGATTCATAAATTTCAATGTGCTCAGAATAGGACAATCTACAATAGGGGTATTAGGTTGTAGAAAAGAATTGAATAAAATGAAGAAAAATGAATAACGTTATTAAGAAGAGATATGTGTGTGAGAAGGGTAGAATGACGAGAATAATATGAAAGTCATGTGAGATGGTTTGTCATTTGCTGGAAAGGATCAATGAACCTGACCAAAGTCGATTGTAACAGCGGGAGATAATGAGATGGTGAGTGTTGTGGGAAATCGACCGGCAATTGAAGACCGGAAGAAAAAAGTGGATTGATAGTCAGTAAACCACAGAATGTCCTGTAAGGAGGAAATGTAATAGATTTGGCAGGAGAGCGAGAAATAAAAACGGTGAACATAATGGAATAATGGCGGGGTTTGTTGAAGGGTGTAGGTGAGGCCCACCTGGGCCATGAGGAGAGAAGTTGACCCCTACAAACTTGACAGATATGCCATAGTGAGGGTCCGTCGCCGGTCCGTGAAGCTTTTCTAGGTGGATTTTAACTGACTGCCGACGAGTTCTCTACTAAATAAGGTATACGCATGGGCTAAAAGGTTAGGGCATTGGCTTTCTTTTATCGACTTGCTGTCATATTCTTTATACATACTATTTCTTATAATCCGATGCTTGACTCAACAGCACATTACCCCAGGTATGACGGGGAAAAGAGGGAAAGATAACGATAAGCATAAGATAGATAAGATAAGTAACGATAAGATAACGGTACCAGGTATAACGGTAAAGAGGTAAGTTAAGATGTAAGAGCGTAAGCGTAAGTAAGGGTAAGGTATAAGGTAAGGTAATTCAGGTAACAGTACAGTAAAGTAAGGATAAGTAAAAGGATAAGGTAGGCTAAAGTAAAGTAGCGTAAAGGTAAAGGTAAAACAGTAAGATAAGGATAAGGTAAATAAGGATAACAGTAGACAAGATAAGAATAAGATAAAGATAAGATAGATAAGATAAGATAAGATAGCAAGAAATATGAAATATAAAATAGATAAAGATAAGATAAGATAAGAATAAAAAGATAAGACAAAAATGGGAAATATAAAATAAAATAAGATAGATAAGATAAAATAAAAGAGAATAAGCTAGATTAAAGTAAGATAAGATAAGATAAGATAAGATTTAAGATAAGATAATATAACATTAGATAAATAAGATAAGATAAGATTTAAGATAAGATAAGATTTAAGATAAGATAATAAAGATAAGATAAGAATAAATATAAGTTAAGGTAATATAAGATAAGATAAGATAAGATAAGATAAGATAAGATAAGATAAGATAAGATAAGATAAGATAAGATAAGATAAATAAGATAAATAAGATAAGATAAGATAAGATAAGATAAGAATAGATAAGAAAAATAAGAATATATTCAGTGATACTATATAACATATATATATAAACATTACTAATATATATATATTATATAGTATACTATCTATATATATATATACTATAATATAATAATATAATAATATATGACTTAGTCTCGTTATATTATCACAATTAATTTTATCATATATAATATATATATATATAATATATATATCTATACCATATATTCTAATATATATCTAATATATCTATCTATTTATTAATATATATATATTATATTTCTTATACATCTAATGATATATATATACATATTATTATAAGTTTGATATATTATAATATATGATTATATAATATATTATTAGTACTATATATTAATATATTATAATATATATTAATAAGTATATATATAATACATATATTATGTTTCTCGTGCCTATTCTATTTTTATTCATACTCAGAGCTATAAGTGTTTCAGATAAACCAGTACTCCCACGGCCCTCTTTGCCTGACACGCGTCAGGAGAATGCGCACGAGTGATGATCTAAACATACACAGGATACAGAATAGTAACACTAGAAAAATACCGATGACTTGTATGGAGCTCGAAAAAGAACTAGTCTCTCCTCGCACTCTCCCCTCCAATACATCGTACAGTCATGTGCCCTTGCTACGCTAGTCACATTCTCATAGTATAAACTCTTTTCATGCAACTGTCTACTGACCCGAACCACGTGAACCACACCTCTACGTATTCGAAACCTATAAGTAATTGATCAAGTTTCCTGCTATTGAGCCCTCGCCCCACAAACCACTGCCCCACAACAACGCTTACAAAACCACCGCCATTTACAGCACCTGATTAATGCACCACTTTTCTCGCGAATATACAGCTCACTATATCTTACATTTCCTTTTTTCCCAGACATTCTTTATACGTCACACAATTCACTTTTTCCTTAAGTTCTCCAGCTAGCGGCTTACTTCCCGGCACACACACATCTAATATCAACTCGCTTAACCAAACGACCTTCCAACTATCCACACAATCCGCCAATTCAAATTTTCACATCTACTTTCTAATACCATTCTATATTTATCCTTGCTTCACACCACACCACACATCTAAACTAAATAATGACTCATTCCATTCATTTTATCATTATTCTATATATTACTAAGTTAATTCCCTCTCCACAGATATTAATCCCGTAAATGACACAGAACGTCACTCTAGAATCTACTATCTCTTCTGATCCCACACCCACAGTATCTCACCTACTATACCGCGTAACAGTATACCACATCATGACAGAACACACTAACACCACTCAAGAATAATAGTCTCCTTGAATTCAACAAACATTTAATTACACATGCCACCTTAACACCACTCACAACTTTCTTACTACTCTTAGCATCATCCATTCATTTTTCATCCAATAAAGCATAAATATTTAAACTGATACTTATTCCAGTTGCCAACCTTCCAAATGGATTTCACACTGCAGACTGCTCTCCCTCACCTGCCATCATCACTTTGCTCTTATCTAACTTACCTTGAAACACCTTTTAGACACTGTCATACCACTTCATCAATTTTCTCAAACTTTTCTTAGATTCACCACACAAACCCAATCATCTGCGTATAATATGGATGTCACCAACCACAATCAACCATTCTCCGTCAGTCTAACACCCTTCCATGCCACCCTTGTCCTCAAATTTTTTAATCACGCCATCCATATACAAATTAAATAGCCATGGAGACTAACATATCCCTGCCTCACTCTGCTATTAACACGCCGAATCATTGTTGTGTATGGGTCCTTGCAAATGTTTTACCACTACGGTTGGCATATAAAACACAATTAGGTTTGCCATAAGGAAAAGTAGAATAAAATGTAATTTATAAGCTAAGTAACAAATAAGTTTTTCTCTTTTATAATAACTTGGAAAAAAGGTAGGTGTTCTGAAACGCCTCCCTTTGACTTACGCATTTCCAAAAGCTGTGTATTGGAGCATGTTGGGTATCAATTTGAACTGAGTTTGGTTTTCCTTTAATTTGGTAAGTTTCATGTTGTCTTCTTAAGGTTAACCAAACTTTCAAAAAATTTATGAACAAAATACAAATTATAGACTTTTAGAAGACGAGACTCTGATAATCTGTGATGAAAAAACTATGTATTTTTTTAATAGTTTCTTACCATTAAAAAGTTCTAGTTTTTCATTTTTTGTCAAAAGTTTTGCAGGAACTTCTGAAAGTGGATAATATAAATCAGTTTCTTTGAAAAGAATTTGAATCAGGTGATTAGAAGATTCTCTAGAAAACTTTTCGATATTTTCCAATCCTTGTTTAATCCTTTGATAAGTGACCTATTATATTACAAGAGAAATTAAAACTTTCACTCATAAACAATGAATTAGAGTTGATAATAGAAGCATATATAAAATACTAGCCAAAATTTTATGAAAATTATCAAACAGTGTATAAAACAAAATAAAAAAAAATTTTGTTTAAATATTGCATACTGTAAACAATTCTAAGAGAAAATTTTATTGGTTACACTTACATCATTTGCCAATTTATGAATTCTAACCAAAGCATCATCAGTCAAGTCCTCCAATTCTGATGATTCTTCATCAAGGGCGATTTGTATGCATCCTGAAGTGACTTTCGCCACTACTCCTGAAGCAATTTGTCCCTCCTTACTAGAGTTATTTTCCCATATACCAACAATATCTCCTAATTAATCAAAATTCAAATACTCCTGGTAAGCAATTTGACTCCATACTAGAGTTAGTTTTCCCACATAACCAACAATATCTTCCTAACTTAATCAAAACTTCACAATGCAATTAGTATTGTAGTATATATATAATATAAATATTATATGATTAAATTAGGAATACTTAATGTAAATTGAATTAAATATTTGATATATATATTTTTAAATAAATAAATTTATTAGTAATATTACTATACTATATAAAATCTATTCCTACATCATTATAGTATATAGTATTATATGAAATTATAAATTGTTTTCCATAATATATATATATATAAACAGTATATATATTATGAATAAAATAACTTATAGTTTTAGATAGAGTCTATATATTATAATATATTATTAAAGTATATATAGAAGTATAGAAATCATAGTATACCCTATATATATAAAGGTATAGATATATTTTACTATATATTATATATACTATCTATATACTAAATATAATTAAGAATAGAGGTATATATATATAAATATATAATAATTTAATATAAGTGTTGTAGATACTGTATTATTCATTATATATATTATATAATTATAATATTATCTACTATATTTTCAGATTTTAATATATATAATATTTAGTATAATTAATAAATATATATAGCCCATATATTATATATATATATTGATTACTATAGGATAGAATAATCATATAGTTATATATATATACTATATACTGTACTCCATTATAGATTATTTCGAAAAAAATTTATAATTTATTGTTCGACTTATGCTAAAATTTGCGCAAGCAAAATTTTAGAAAAAGGTCGAAATGAAATAATATATAAAACCCGTCCTGTTGACTTGACGAGATACTCACTCATAAGAATTCATAAACACTCGCACTAATTCAAGACATTATACTACTTTTCCTTCCGATTGACAAGCAAATCGCCCGTAAATAAAAAAACACCTAAGAAATGTCTCTAATCTCAGCTAGGAAGTTTAAGGCACTGAGAGAGGTCAAAGTTCTTCTGAGGAGTCAAGAAGTAAAGCACCACCCAAAACGGATTAAGGTAAAAACATCGGCTAAGCACAAAGAAAATAATAAGTCAAGAATATTGAGGGAGGGAGAAAATTTTTGAAAAAGGGTATCTCACAAGGCATAATGCGGGGCAACCTATTATAATTACCTTTATGTTAAGATAGAATACATGTTTAAAATAGAATGAATTTTTAAAATTTGTCCTATCATTAATTGTATAGGGTCTTGCTCACAAAAGAAACACCAACTTAGCGTTCGCTTGCCTAATAAGTTGGTAGAACCCGTGTGAGAGAACGACCCAGGAACTTCAATCAGCTTCTTCTGAGAACCATATGCGTGGTGAAAACAATCAAAATGCAAGGAATATTAAATAGAAAAACCAATAAATACTGAAAGACTTTCCAAATCAGATCGCTCAAAAAAGATGACTCATAGCGATGACATTATCGATAACCGATCTCTTTCTCCTCTCACTATTAATTTTGGGATATGTTGTTGCCGTTTTATGGTCATAAACTCTCATTTTTGGACTCCCTCTACGAACTCAATCCCTCCCGCGTTTCGAGATTCTAAATGGTTCTGTGCCATCTCCCATTTTTAAATATGTTTCCTTCTCTATCAACGAAATTGACATAATAATTTCGCTTTAATAATTAATAGGCATTTCGCCTCTGACAAAAACAATGACAACATTTTTAATTACTTGAAGCTTTTAAAAATGTTTATGTGCGTGTTGATTGAATCAAGAAAACATTAGAGACGCCTTATAAATGACCTTTCTTTGGATTCATCGATTCTATCAATATTGCCTATTAAATATTGTATGATATAATAAATTTTCGCTACTAATAAAGAAAAAGACTAGATTTTGGGCAATCTTCGCCTCTACATGTGTCACGACGAGGCTCTAAAAACATGCACACATGTGTTGATTCGAATCAATAAATAACATTCAGAATTCCGTTTACTAACTGGACCATTTCCTTGTATCTTCAACTATGCAATTCAACATCGCATAGTGCCATAGAGAAGAAGGAATTATGTTCGAAATCCACAACATAAGTGACATTTCTCTCCAGAGCAAACTTATGATGCCGATATATTTAATTTAAAATGTTTATTTTATAACAATATATTCGAGTTTTATCAATATTTGTATGTTATAATATTATATCTTCAGATTTAACCAGATATGCTTGTATTTGAATATTCTTTTCAATTCATGTATTCACTACTTTTGCCTTCCAAATGTTTGCATGTAGTAGTCTACTTATGTCTTCGACATAATTAGATAATGCGCATTGAAAGTTACTTTTACATTTATGAATGTCTTATTATTCACTTTTTACCTCATTTGAAATGTTTTGTGATGTTTGGCACGCATTTTACGATGCACTGTCAAAATATGCTTAACAATATTGGATTGTGATTGGCTTTATATCTTGGATATACACTAATTACTACGATTACTTTCTATCACTCCGTGTTAGCGTGGGAAGTATTAATTTTGCCATTATAAGTTATTTGTAAAACGTTTTAAATTTATGTTCAAACTTATGCTAAAATTTGCAGCAAACAAAATTTTAGCATAAGTCCGAAATGAAATACATATAAACGCAGTCCGATCCAGCATACTCCTCATAAGAATTCAGACTTACTAACTTCTCTCCGAAGACGCAATCGCCTGAATAAGTCTCAAGAAATTCTAATCTGAGTTAGGGAGGTAAAACAGCCAGCTAAGTCACAGAGGAAAGCAGATCCTTTGAACTCCAAAATCTCAAGAAGGGTGAAAAACAGCAACGCCCAAAAAGGACGGTAACACATCCTGCTAAGCCACAAAGACTTATCAAAGAATTTGTTTCAGAGAAGAGAGATCTCAACAGAGGGACAACTTTATTACCTTTATGTTCAAATAAATACATGAACTGAAAAGAACCTTTAAAATTTTGAGAGTCATTAACTTCTAACCGATTTAGGTAACATAGTATACACGTTATTAACAAAAAGTAGCCCTATATATATATAATATTATCTAGTACTATATATAGAATATATATATACTATCATCTATAGTACCTATATATACTATAATAATATATATATATAATTATAGAAGGTTCAGTAAATAGATAAACTATTAAAAAATATTTATATATATATATATATAATTTTATTATATTATTATCTTATATCTAATAATGCCATATAATATATATATTGCGTCTGAGTCCCAAATATACAGTTCCTTGACCGGAGACCTATCCCATGAACCGACTGCAGTAATGTGCTTCTCTCGTGACGTAGGAGCAGTGACGTGACAGTGCGGTAGCTAGTTACCTCGGCTAAATATCCATACCAGTTTTAACCAGATTTATAAAGTCAGTCATGCACTAATCTGTTTTATGTATGGACGGTGTTTTCTAACATCTGCATGTTTTTTTTCTTTTATGCACTAAATCTTTGATGTATGGGCTGTTTTTTATCCTCTACGCTTTTTGCCGATCGCAGGTAAATATTGGACACACGGCGCGTCTTGCTATTCATGATTCTGTGTGTTATACGCTAACAAGTCTGGCACCAAGACATTTGCTTTTTTTAAATGAAACCTTTATGGGATGCCACTCTATCCGAGAACATATGATTTTTTAAGCTGGCACAAAGCTTTCAAAGGGGCGAGAAAATGTTGAAGCACGACACGTTGTGTGAAGACCTAATCTTCGTCAAACAAACATGAAATGTGGAAAGTTGTTAGCTGGATGGGAGAGGAGACCGCCGTTCTAGTAGTCAGATGTGATTGCAGGAGAAACTGGTTGATATAAAATGCTAGTCATCAAAGGGAAATTTTAAACGAAGCATCTTGCACATTGCCAGGAATAAAATTTTGTGTAAAACTATTGCCGAACATATTTGTCAAGGAATCTCTATATTCAAGACTAGAATATGAGGGAGAAACTAATTTTTTGGATTAAGTTATAACAGCGCGATGAATTCATGGGTTTATTGGTCGATCCTGAAACCAACGGGCAAAGTGCGAATGGCACACAAAAAATGATTCGCTCGTCCCGGAAGCGACGTATGAGCAAGTTCAGGTGAAAACACGGATTATTTTTTTTTTGCCGACAGCCCTGGTATTGTGCACAAGTTTTAAGTTTTTACTTTCAGGCACAGAACCAGTTAATCACGTCCTCTTTCAAAATGTCTTGGAACGAGCTGTAAGGAAAACAGAGTCCACCGAAATCCAGAACAGACATTTTGGCCAGGACCCGTATTATTAGTAGTGGATTTATGTAAAAATGTATTAATATCATTGATTATTATTATTATTATTTATATATTATTATTATTGCGATTGTAATTTTATTAATTAATTATTATTAATATATTATTATTCCAACCCATGTTGGAAAACTTTTTTAAATTGATATAATTAGATATATTGGAGTATAATGATTATATATATATTATAGAATATAATAATTAAAAATACATAAAAACA
>JABUQX010115514.1:32500-47601 GCA_015478945.1 Trachelipus rathkii | reverse complement strand
CCTAAGCAATTTCAAAAGAACTATCCCACATTAGAACACACTTACACGGATCCATTTGAAACCAAAGCATAAGTAATTAACTTTTTTTTAGGGGGGGGGGTAACGGAACTCTTTCCTCAGATTTTTCATTTGTGAAAAGTTAATAGTAATCCAAAGAAATATTTGTTTTACGAACATCGAATTTTAAGATTCAAGCTTCAAAATCCGAAAAAAGTTACATCAACTTTCATTTTTATTATTATTGATATTGGTATTTAATGTATTATTATTGATTATTATTATTGAATTGATAGAGTCAAGTATAGTAGTAGTTCGAGTATCAGATACAGCTTAACCAGCCAGTAGTCAAGTAGTTATGATAGTAACTTACGATCTAGGCCCACACGATAACAGTCAGTCCTTCTGATATCAGATTGTAAGTTAGAGTCCATATGCAGTTAGTATTCAGAGTCTACCACCGAGTAGATTAGTTTAGTTAGATGTAGTAATATCTAATTATAATGTATTTAAATTAAAATATTAAAAAACATAGGTAAAGTTTTTTTTTTATTTTTTTTTTTTTAAAAAATAAAAATAGTAGTCACGCTCTGATTCAAAACCATCAAAAGCGAATTTATATAAATCAATTTTTTTTAAAAATACTTCAAACACCTTTACTTCCTTTGCAACTGGCTGCAGCACACACATATTCATAATTTGCAACACTCCACCGCACCCAAAACATCAGCAACACACAACACACCATCCGTCGTACCACGCACGCGTTATCACACACGCGAACCCACTGACCACACAGGCCATGGGCTTGACACACGCGCTCACACAGCCTCCGAGCCGTAGAGTGTGTGTGTGTGTGTGGTGTTACATCTACCACACTCTGTAGATCATTGGGTGTATCAAGGGTGTGGTTATATTATTCTAGTTTATCTTTCTTTCAATGTTCTTTAGTAATTCCCCCCCTGTTATCATGACAAATTCCACAGCGTATAATATTAAAAAGCACCTTCCCGCACTGTAGATCTTACTTATTGTATAATTCAGGAGAAAAGTATCTTTTTAGGGTATTGCTTTGACAAATCCATTTTGTGATACGAGAAGAGCAGGAAGTCGGTGATACATATAGCGTATATAATATATATAAATATTATATAATAAACTATATATATATTATACGTATATATATATATAATATAATATATATATATAATAATTTTATATATAAATACGAATAAAAACTTCATAATATATATAAATATTATATATATTATATAGTATTTATATATATATATATGACGTGAGTTAAATCTCATCCCTAGCATAATCATCTTTAAAATTTTGGCAGATGTTCTTGGCAAACGGATTATTATTATAACTATCAATTATTGCAACGTTTAAACATTTGGGTCTGTTTCATCTTTCCACTGAAAATGATTTTTGTCGAAAATCAGTATTTAAATTGCCTAGTGTTGAATATTACTATCGCGAACTTTTTCGACGTTAAGCCGTTTTCATATCGAACTGCTACCTTTAGCAAGATATTTCTACGGAAAAATAAAGAACGTTCTCAAAAATAAAAACGTCTCGTTTCCGTTATTTTTGTCAAATTTTAAGCGAAAATTTGAGCAGAATTATTGCCACCAAACGTTAAGAATTTTTGACAAATTCGCGTAAGATTTGCTATTTCCCTATCTTGCGCGCGGTATAAAATTCCTATTCTTACCGAAAAGCTGGTAAACAATAAGTAAATGATGCCGCGGAAGCATTCCATGAAATTTTTTCTTTCCTTTTTTTTTTTCTAAAACAATCAAAAAAAATTTTTTTTATTAATGACTTTCAGAGTAATGAGATTGTGTGTCAAATATTTGACGATAAAGTGACTGTGATATTCACAATTGAATTATCCTTGAAAATATCATAAAAAAACCTGCAATGCATAATGTTATTCACTACGTGTAGGTCCCCCGCGATGCTCTCCTGATAAAAATGTGCTTTAATTTTCGAAGCTTGCCAATTTTTGATGAGAAATGATGTGTTACATGCAGTGCACTTTCATTGTTTTTTTTCTTTTTTTTTTTATTTTTTATCTTATCTTTTTTGTAACAATACTATATATATATATATAATATATAATATATATATATTTATATGATAATATATATATATATATATATATACTAATATATATATATATATATATATATATTATATTATATATATAATATATATAATATATATATAGTATACCAGTATATATATATATATTAAATATATGTAGTTAGAAATAAGATATATAAAAATTAATAAATATATATATATATATATATATATATATATATTATATATATATATATATATTGATATACTATATATATATCAGGTAAGTGCCGTGACTTGTCTCTAAGGGTAGGCAGGCCTTAATTTTAATATGTATATACTATATATCTATTATATTATATAGTACTATATATATATATCATATAATATATATATATATATATATATATATATATATATTATATATATATATATATATATTGAATGAGATGAAGAAGAGAGGACGAGAGAGGAGAGGAGAGGAGACGAGAGGAGAGAGAGAGAGGAGAGAGAGACGAGAGAGAGGAGAGAGGAGAAGAGAGAGAGCGAGAGAGGGAGAATATCTTTTTCCCCGCGAGAGACGAGTCCATCATAACAACAACTGATTTTTGTAATGTTTGTAAAACAAGTTCTATATGAATAAGATTCATTCGCGTATCGAGCTTAGCACCTGAAACCGTTTCTTTAAAATGCGTAGGATTTTATCTTATTCTGAGGCGTAAGAATATTGCCAAAACGAAACGGCTTTATAGCAATAAAGACGGGAGGAGAATATTTCTTCATACCTGGTCGAAACCCAATACCAAGATTAATGATATTTAATGACATAGTAGAATGCTTTTCACACGTTTTATTTTTCCAAAAATCATATTATATATATATATATATATAATATATATATATATATATATATATATATATCTGATATATTATATATTATATATATATATATATATATATATATATATAAGTATATATATATTATATATAGTATAGTATATATATATATAATTAGGGATGCTGCAAATGTCAATTTTTTCGCATCCGCATCCGGATGCGGACTGTTTGATTTTTAACATCATGCCCGCGGATGCTGGGATACGGTAGTGGATGTTTTCGATTTTAACATCAGCGGTGATGCGGTTATGCGGATTTGGAATGTTTGCATAGTATATATATATTATATATATTATAGTAATATATTATATATATTATATATATATATATATATTATATATATATCTAAATTATATATTATTATCTATATAATATATATATTATATTATATATTACGTACATATATATATAATATTATAGTATATTATATTATATCTACTTATATTATTAATATTAGATTGTATGGTACGGGACGGCGGACCCAGCTCAAATACACCCCACCAACCTTTTTCCCCGACCTCCGACAGCTCTAATGAAGGAGATTTTCACAAGGATTATATACTTTTTCACTAGTAATGAAATTCAAATATATAGAAGCGTGTGCTTGAGGAACATCAATTTTA
The DNA here is from genome assembly GCA_015478945.1 of Trachelipus rathkii. NCBI lineage: Eukaryota > Metazoa > Arthropoda > Malacostraca > Isopoda > Trachelipodidae > Trachelipus > Trachelipus rathkii. The sequence goes on along the minus strand of JABUQX010115514.1, from coordinate 43,987 downwards.
TGCCTTTTTCTGCTGAGAGTTTGTTTTTCTTTCATCAATATTAGCCCAGCATTTGCTAAATACTCTCTCACTTGGAACACTAGTTGGAGGACAGCCAAATATTTCCTATGCAAATTTACTAAGCGTGGGAAACATTTAGCTTAACACTCCGCCAAATTTAGTAGGATGCCTCATTTGATTTTTCTAGTCGGTTTGTTTCTTTGGTTGATAGTTTTCAATCATTTGCATCTGCATCTTTGAATGCGTGTTTTTCTCATACTACTGGCTGGACTGATAGAAATTCTCTCCAGGAATTATGTTATGAATTTACTTCGTAGAAGGTATTGGTTTCTGTATATTTCGTTTTTTTTATACGTTAACTAATAAACTGTCCCGATTAAAGTTTTTCAACTGCAACACAAAGTGACGATTAACTTGTTCTAATAATTGTGTTACAAAAAAAACTCCTGTATAACGGGGATCTAAGTAAGTTGCAATAGTATTGAAGATTAATTTCCACAGGACCAAAGCGTTTTTCAAGCTTAAATTAGTACACCTTTCATTCCTTTTTTAAACGTCATCATTTCTTTGAGATGTCAAAATGCTTCCGTAGCGGTGAGATTAATGATATTACAATCGTAGACAGAAGCTTTAGAGTTCGCTGAATTTTTTGCAATCCCTAATCTATGTGACCGGTTGACTCAAATAATTATGAACTTCATGCTGTGAGATCTTGAGTCATCATTACATAGTTGAGTTCAAATCCCATGTCTCTCATTTTAAAGTTTGCGTTCAGATTCATCTTAAGTTATTTTTATTATTAAAAATTCTTTTATCAAACTCACAATAAATTATAACCACAGGATTTGAGTTTAATATCCTCGCGGATGCGGATGCGGATGCGCATCTTAATAATGTGCGGATTCTCCGCGATGCGAATGCGGATGTTACCCGCATATATAGTATATAAAATATATATATATATATATGAATATATTTATATAATATATATATAGATATATATATATATATTATTATTATATTATTTTTATATATTTAGTGTTAAAAGTTAGTATGCTTGTGTGTAATATTTCGGATGTAATTATTATTAACTGAATATAATATAGAATACCGTATATATATCATTTTATGTGCGAATCTGCCGATTCGCAAGGTACGCGATTCGGATTCGGATTCTAAGCCTCGAATCGGATTCAGAATCGAGTCTGCTGATTACTTCTACAGGAATCTTGACAAAGATAGCAGTTCTGAGTATACCTATTCCTATAATTATAATATATATGGAAAACCATATTGCTTTTGGTATTGCGATATATATCTTATATAGTAATATTTGATGTCCTTTCCTGTTTTGTTTTTTTTCAGGGAAAAGGCGATTAATAGCTCGTTGGTTTAACTATATTTCTATCTTTGATAGGTCGGGAGTCGATCAAAATTTTGGAAAATAATTTTTAACGAACCATCTAGCAGAAGAAAGAAGAAGCTAGCTCATATAATAGATAGAAAAAATACTTTTCAAAATTTTAAGCGATTTATATGATACTTCCTGTAGTGTGTTATTAATATACATAGTATATCCAGCGTGATTTAAAAAATGTTCTAAATAAACTCCTCAGAAATATTATATATATAGTATTTAAAAAATTAACACACATCCTTCTACTTCTTTTCGAAACTCACTCACTGTGTGACAACTTATATAAAAACTGGAGTTTGAAACATATATCTATATATTCAACTGAAGCAAGTTGGTATGGCTATCTCTGATAATGTTAATAAATTCTATAAATACTATGTACAGAACAACCCTAAATCCTTTTAATAACTTAGTGGATAGTTTAATAATCATACCTCACTATATAGCGGGGCATGAGTGGTTTGTGTTGTGGTGGTGTTGGTGGGTTGTTTTTTATATAATAATATATACTATATATATATATATAAGCTATACTGCGGTGTATATATATATATATTAGTTACGTAGTATTATTGTTAGTATTATATATTATATATTATATATATATATATATAGGTGGTATATGTATATATATATATTAGTTAAATAAAAGGAATTATTGTGGCCGAAGATAAAGAAATGCCTCCTCGTGGGTCGAACCAACGCATGTTTACGACTGAGACCGATAATACCTCGGACGCCTCTTACCCCACTGAGCATGGCTCGTCAACGGTTAGAGTGTGCGAGTATGTCTGGTGGTCTCCAGTCGCACATGCGTTGGTTCGACCCCCAGAGGCAGCAATTTCTTTATCTTTCCCACAATAGTTCTTTATTAACTATACAAATTTTAAAAGCTGCGTCTATGCAGATGATATATATATATAGTGAAGCGTATTATCATAGTATATTTATATATTATTTTCCATACACACTACTAACTAAACTAATTATATATAATATAAAAATTATTAGTATATATATATTATTACACTTAAGTACTATAATATATTATATATATATATTATAATATATATATATATAGGGCCGTAGCTCACGTAGTGGGGGGGGGATGCAGTATAACTTTGTATATCGAAATTATTTAAAAACTATTAAAAAATTTATGAAAACATCACTTAATTTAATTTAATAGAATTTTAAAATATACTAAATTTTATTAAAGATACATATTAATAGAAATAGATGAAGGAAAACACATTTATGTTCGTGAATATTCTGTAAGGTTTAATTGCGCTGTGTAATAGCATAAAAGAGTAATCTCTAAACGTAAGATATATAAATACTTCGTCATCTTGATATAAATAGCAACTTTCTGATAATACAACGACATGATAGTGAGCAGTAAGAAGATAAAGTTTATATATAAAAGTGTTCCAAACTGTCGATATTATACAGCGCATTTGCATGTTCAGTCCTGTTGACATTCATATTAAGTTAAAAACACATTAAAACTCTATTATCACTGTGTGTTATTTTAGTTTCCAAGAATGGGAGTGAAAATAATATGCGATATTTAAAACTCATTTTAAGTAAAAAATATATTTGTATATATTTATCTTTTTGTTGTTTGTAACAGATCGCATTTTGTAAGTTGTAAGACCTCTTAATATTCTGTGAATTATCTTATAAGTTCTTAGATAGTATTGAATACTGCATACGTACACAGGCTTCCTCAATTCTGCAAGAGCACAATTATACCCAACTTACCAAGTATATATGATGTTCTAAGAAATAATAACATTTAGTGCTCTGCCGACAGTATGTGGAAACTTCACTGGTCTGAAGTAATATTTATTTCAAGATGCTGAGTATTTCATAATCATATGATATTAGTTGTTAGTATCCGTAACTTCAACACTCACGGTCTTTAATTTCAAGCCCACTTCAAAATAATGATTGTAATAGTGCGAACATACTTCAAAATGTCTACCTTTAGTGGATGATTACAATATGCATTTGAATTTTCTTCTTCGCCCCTCATTGAAGCTGTTAATTATCAATTTCAAAGTTCCGCATAAGTAAAGAAGCCTCTTAAAAAATCTCTCGTTACCTCGAATAAGCAACATAATCCATTGATTCACAACGCAGACAGAACTTTTTAAAATGTTTGTGTGAAGTTTGCGGAATCACCAAATTCTACATACATTATCATAATGTGAATGATTCAATTCTAGGAATTGTTATAAGCGCAATTCAACGATTAAAAAAGGTTTGAACCAAAAGCATCTTCAAACATAATTTCCGGATTAACAATTATAGTTAGAAAAAGCTAACCCTAAAAAGCTTTCTTCTAAAGTAAATTTCACCGAAAACTACATTCTAAGCTCAAGCTCCAAGCAGAAGTTGTTCCACCTGATTGAATGCAAATCGCATCTCTTTCACAATAAAAGACTGAATTATCTAGAGGTAGCAAATTAATACGAAAGTTGAAAAATAATAATGGGCCAAACATCATGGTTGCTGAAATCAAGCCAATGAAAAAAGTTTAAGATAATGTGTTTATTAAGCTGTTCGAAAATTATACAGCAGGCATCTGTTATCATTCTGTGTATGCAACATTCATTACTATCTTTATGGCCTAGTGAAAAAACAATTGGCCCCACAATATTTTAGTTTGACCATAGGTGAAATTTTTTATTATAAAATATAGGAAAATGTGCTCAAACAGAAAAGAAATGGACTAAAAACTAAACACGAATTACGAGAATTAATAAGTCACATGGAACAGATCATAATGATGGAAAGAGTACATTTAGAGAAGTTACTAAAGCAATTTGTTGAAACTTTCGGGAGCATGAGATGGATCAAAAACGCCCTAAATTTGGAACCTTCTTTCAAAAGACTTAAAGTCTTTTTAAATTGTAATCACGAGCGAAAATTCGTATTAAGATTTAACTATTGATTTTTCAACTTTAATTCTCCTTCACTATTCCTTATATTTATACATTTTGCTTATCAGTCTCCGCTCATAGATGACAGCAACTGCTTATTTTATCTCACGTATCATCCGTTATTTTGCAATAAACTTCTCTCGCTCAAGAGCTCCAGTATACTTAATTTTCAGGTAATTACATCTTGTCTGGCTATAAGGATTACCTATTCTCTAGAACGATTTGAAGTGTGTGTCACCACAGTAATCAACGACATTGTACCCATGTACCAAAATCCGTCACGTTCTGAAAAGAAATGGGTGAAATAGATCACTAAAGTAATCCCAAAAGAGGAAGTCGTGTTTTTTTCCAATATTTGCTTAATTTAATCTTAAAATACAATAATCTTATAAGATCCATATCAGGGAGGAGAGAGAGAGAGAAGAGGAGAGAGATAAGAGAGAGAGATGAGAGAGAGAGAGAGTGAGAGAGAGACGAGTAGAGAGAAAGGGAGAGAGTGGAGATCAGAGTGGATTAGAACGAGAGAGAGAGAGAGAGAGAAAATGAAGATGAAGGAGAAGGAGAGAGAGAGAGAGGAAGAGAGAGGATGAGAGGAGAGAGAGAGATGAGAGAGAGATAGAGAGGGGATATGTTTACGTGCAAAATGGAAAGCCATATCTATTGTTCTCTTGAAAGGCATGAGAAAAATTAGTTTAGGTTTACAACCAATTAGAAATTGAAGTTGTTAAGCCGGACGATGCATTGGAAGCGCGAACATCTAATTGATATGAATGAAGGTATAGCTACCCTATTTACCTGAGCGAAGATAGTGTTTCTATATTATACTATATATTATATAATTTATAATATATATTATAATATATATTATAATATATATTATATTAATTATTATATATTATATATTTTTATTATATATATATATTTATATATATTTTATTATCTAGTATATATATATATTATTATATATAATATATATATTATTATATATACTATATATATTTATATATTATTAATATTATATATATATCTATATTATACTTTATTGTATTTTATTATATTATATATTTATATACTGTTGTTGAAACTTAGAAAATCGGTCGGTAAATTATATTATTGTCTAAATTATTTATTTTTATGTTTCTTCTGGTAGAAGAGAGGGTGAATTATAACTACGCAAGAGTTGGGGAGAAAACAAATCTGCTATGTCCAGAATATGAACGGATATGCCATTTAATGTATGAAAATCAAAGGAAGTTGGGGAAAATTGGTGAAGGAAATGTGTTTCCGACTTTACCCAAGGAATATATGTAAGAATGAGAAAAAGGGTTAAATATAATTTCATTGGGTTGGAAAGTGAAAGGATTAAACTAGGTGGAAAGACGTGTAGAACAAATGCTCCTCAGAAAAGGAGGTCTGCGGCTGGGGAGTTCAGAAGAGCAGTGTCTATTTTAATAGCGATTTATAAGATGAGTGATAAAAAAATGTGACGGACAGAAAAGGGTTGTAGAGTTATAGAAAACAGTAGACTTGACAAGGAGAAAGTTCTAGACTCCGCCCTTTTAACGAGAACAGTTTGCGTGGAATCACCCCAGATACGTGAAACATACTCCAATCAAGGTAGAACAACACCTCTATCTATATTTTGACAATCAACTGGATTGGTGCGAAGACAATTTGAATGTGTCTCAAAAAACCCAACCTTTTAGGGGCTTTTTAGTAAGAGAAATAACGTAATCTTTCCAAGAAAGTATCAGAGAATAATAAGAAGAGCCACAAATATTATGAACAGATGAAAGTTTCAATTCGAATATGTGAAATTGTTGTGTGGAAAATAGTGTCGAGTAGAAAAATAAAGAGGGTTGATTTTTGAGTAATTGAAAACAGCTGTCACAATTAGAAATCCGAGGGAGATAAAATGTTAGTTAAACCACGTTCACCCTCCTAGTGGACAGAAAATCTAAAAAGATAAAAACTTAGTTGCTCAAACCGCTTTTCTAGCATTAGTTATTGTTTTTGGTTGGTAGTTCTTCAAAATGATATTATCAATATAATATAGAATGGTCGGCCTAGCATAGACTGCTGATGAAGTGATAGAAAGAAGGTGGTTAATGAAAAGTGAAAAAAAGTTGATCTACAACATAGCCCTGAGGAACACCACCACTATTAAGAGATTTAAAATATGAACGGTCACCGTCTGCTGCAGCCTCCATAGAACGATCGGAAAAAAATCAGAGAGGGTTACAGAGAGAAAGTAGATACCAAAAGAAGGAGTTTAGAAATCAGGGCTTTGTGGCTCATTCTAACGAGCAGAAGACCAGGAGTCAGAGAGATAGGGAAGAAGATTACCAGTAGAGAGCTCCTTACAGAAGGAATACTGGAGATCAGAGATAAGGTTGAAAGATTTAAGATGCTTTCAAGTTTATCCGGTAGGATACATTCAAAATCTTTGATAATATTGAAGCTAAAGCAATAGAACGATAGTTAGAGGGTTGGTTGGGGGATCCTCTTTTTCGACACGGATTAAGTGAGAGAACGTTTCTGGGAAAAAGGAAAGGTTGAAGTTGATAGGCATAAACGAAAAAGTTTATTAAGGCAGGATACAAAAGCTCGCAAGTACAAGTTTTAAGAACCACACGTTAGACACCGTCAGGGCTTACGCCACCTAGGAATTAAACTCAGAGAGAGAGAGAGAGAGAGAGAGAGAGAGAGAGAGAGAGAGAGAGAGAGAGAGAGAGAGAGAGAGAGAGAGAGAGAGAGAGAGAGAGAGAGAGAGAGAGAGAGAGAGAGAGAGAGCAAAAATATTTTTTTTGAAGAAATTACAATATCATACATGAAAGAGCTGGGGGGATGAATGATGAAAGATGAATAGGTCAGGAATCATCTAAAGTGGAATTAGAGACAGAAATAAGCAAAGAGTTCAGTTTTTGCAGAAATTATTAAGGCTTTGGCACTATCGTAAGAAACTAAAGGAGAAAATGAGGATTAAGCATGTCATCTACTTTTGGTTCATCATAATTAGTATATAGAGCATTGGTTTTATTTGAATCATCTAATTCATAACTCATTTAAATTTATATATACTTTTAAGCACTTAGCCTCTCGACAAATACTCTCATCCTTTTTAATTTACTTTTCTAGTCCATCAAAACATTCTACATATTTGTCCAATAAACTCAGATATTTAATATTACTTTGCTAACAGTTAAATCATCACCTAGCATAAACCCAAGAGAAGTATAATATAATAAAAAAGATTATTTTTTCTTCCAAAACTACACGAGTGTACAGGTAGTACATACAACTCATCTAATCCTAGCAAAATATCCACATCTTCTCTCTCTTCAATCAATTTGTCTGCCAAAGCATAGTTATGAGCTTTAAACTTATCAACTATAGAATTCAAGTTTTGAAAACTGATTTTAGACTTTATTTCAGGTACTACAATAGCTTCTATGTTATGTAATATGTTATTAATATTTAACTTTAACTGCACAACAAATGTCCTATAAAGTTAACTTGAATTGAAATTATTTACTTTAATTACTACATTTTTTTTAAGTATAACATTTTTAAATCTTTTTAAGCTCTTAAGTGCAATAAATGTACTCATAGAAGCTGAATAATATATTACTCTAGCACACTTGTTTTCTATAAGAGCAGAAAAGGTAGGAACTATTATATTCTGTGGGTTCTTTGTAAACATGCAATTAACTTCAAAAATTTCATCTACATTAGATACATGTTCCAATTCTATTGGGTTTTGATTAACCTTAGCTTCCTTAGTTTGGGAATCATTTTTTAAAGGAAATTTCTCCTTAGTTTCATCATTAACAGCCTTCTGTTTTTTCATGCATAAAAACTCTGCATAAAAATAATTATAGTTTTTACATTTACGAGAGAGTTTAAAACTACAATTTTTATAAAAGTGAAAAGGCTTTCCACACTACTTTTAAAATCTTTTTTTTATTAAATTTATCCTGTGGGCTTTCAATTTATGACAACTCCAAATTTTATGAATTTGCCAGTCGTTTCTTTTTGCCAGCTCACATATCAACCTTAACCCTTTTATCATTAACAGTATGAGCAGCAAGAGCAAATAGTATATTTAACTTCTTTAGCAGTGTTTGAACTTTCCATAACATTAACACTATTATGAATAACATTTTCACTATTAATCATTTCACAAGAATTCTCTAAAATTTCATTTAGTTTATTTAGACTTATTTAATATTCCAATATAAATATTTTTATACTTGTTACCTAAACTTTTCCAAATAAAATGCTGAGTAAACAAATCACCATCTATCTTTAATTTATTTATCTGAGCAATTAAAGGTTTAGTTTCATTAAAAGATAAGGATTTTTGAGATTAAATTTTAAATTTACCATTTTATCAATAACACAATATATCTGTTGTATTTTATCAGTAAAAGATTTAATCAATAATGGCTTTGCAGTTTCATATTCCGTAACATTAATGTCTACTGATTCAATAATTTCACGAGCAGGACCCGATACTTGCTTAAGTAAATCACCATATTTTTCAAAACAGGCATAGCTATATTTATTAATATAAGATTCAAAAGTGGTCATAAATTTTTCCAAATTCTCAAATTTTCCTTTAAAGGTTGGGAACTCAATATGGGGTAATTTTACTTTTGGATTTGTATTTACAACATCAGTAGATATGGTAGCTAAAGATTTCAAAGAAATTTTTAAACTAGCTAGCAACTAAAATTTTATCTGCATAGTTTTCACACAGTGAAGATTGTTTTTTATAATATCCATCTGTCCATAAATCTTTCTGTAACATATAAAATTCTATTTCATTATCAAACCTTTTTTTGTTATCTAGTAAACTTTCCAACTTATTAATAAACATCATAAAATTAGCTTCAGTTCGTGGAGGGTTTGATTCTATTATATGAAATGGTTTTTGTTATAGAGAAGCGTTTGTTTCCTTTCTGCTTAACTTTTACAGTTATAACAATATCAGCCTCAGCAGTTGATGTATTTAACTCCATATCTAATATTTTAGAATGCTCGTCAAATATTAACATGCTAACAATATCATATATAAAAAAAAAAAACAATAATGAATTTGGAAAATATTTAACCAAACTTTAAATTTTTCAGGTTAACTACTAAATTTATGATTTTCAAATTTTAAATTTAAATTCAAAATTTAGAAAAACTTAAAAACTATAATTATTAAATACCACACAAATTAAATGTAAAAATATAGCCTAGTCCTCCAGAGACCTAGAGAGAAATGGCAGGCATGCGAATTTTTACAGACAAATTTGACAACACGCTGGGGATGCCATTGACAAAAAAAAGTAACTGATTTAAGATTTTAATATTGTAAAAAATAAATACCTTTGGTAAATAAATGATTGTACACAGTGAAGCTTAGATTAATTTTGTATATTTATGAAAAATACAATTTAGAAATATATCAATAAAATTGTTGGAGTTAATAAAATTCAGGGAGATTAGCATAAACTATATTAATCAACTTAATTATTTATAAATACAGGAAGTACAACTATTCAATTATTGATAACACTCTCATGGATCCCAAATTTACTACCATTTCTCTTGCCAAGCTGCAAATATACAATAAACCTATTAAATTTAAAGCCAACAATAATTTCATAATCAAACATTTGCATAATTTATACATAAGATCATTGTGGCAGCTTTATATATTTTAATTTCAATTGCAGCCCCTTAATAAAAAAGATAACAAAAAAAGGGCATAGAGCAAACTAAACTATGTACTATATCCTAACCAATAGGTATGAAATTTAATTTGAATGTTAAGCTATATCTCAAATTTAGGATCAACTAATGAAAATAAAATACAAGTTGCATTTTCTTACCTTTGTTGGATTCTTTCCAGTATAATTCTTTCCGTTTTGTTCTTCTGTCGGCCCTCACCAATGCTCTCCAGCTCTCAAGAGGATAGATTATTCAATTGTTAATTTCACATTGGATGGAACTTGTCAACATCATTCAACATCACGTATATAAAAATATAGGAATTTATTAATATAAATCAATGTTTATTTCAGATGTCACTTTAGCTTTTTCAAGTGCTTTCAAAAAGTTAGGATAATCAGAGCAATGATTCTTGGCCTGTTATAAAATGTAGCTATTTCAAACTTTAAACCTCATTAAGTTATCATATGGGTGGCATGGGAGTTATATTTTTTATTATGGACCAACCTATTAGGTTTATGAAAATGCAGTTTTTAAATTAAATCTCTGCCATAGTTTAATTTCCCCTAATAATGAATTTTCAAATACATATTTTGTACATAAAAGGTATTTATCATTTTCGAAAAAAAAGAACTAAGGAGGATACATTGAAAGAATCTACATTTCATTTCAACAGTCTTTCAAGTATTTTAATCTACTTGTATCTGCATTTTTCTATTTTATGAATTTAAAGGATTAGGAAGAAAACAAATTTTGTTTATTTCTAGAATTTAAACAATATTTTATATATACTACCTAAATTCGCGTTCCCCTTTGTAATTTAAAAATTACCATATTATTATTATTATTATTATTATTATTATTATTATTATTATTATTATTATTATTATTATTATTATTATTATTATTATTATTATTATTATTATTATTATTATTATTATTATTATTATTATTATTATTATTATTATTATTATTATTATTTTATTATTATTATTATTATTATTATTATTATTGTTATTATTATTATTATTGTTATTGTTATTATTGTTATTATTATAACTATTAATATTATTATTATTATTATTATTATTATTATTATTATTATTATTATTATTATTATTATTATTTTTATTATTATTATTATTATTATTATTATTATTATTATTATTATTATTATTATGCAAAAAAATAAGTCATACACTTATTTATTACACCGTATTTTTGTTACATTAGAATTTGCAATAACTTGTAGATGAATTTTGATTAGGATTCTGATTAAAACTCGGCAGAGATAAAATCTTGACTCGACTTGGCTCTAAAAACTGAACTCGACTCATCACTAGGTTTTGTTTTGTGATTTTTATAACTATTTTATTTTGCACCCTCAACTCGATTAGC
>JABUQX010115514.1:5000-12500 GCA_015478945.1 Trachelipus rathkii | reverse complement strand
CAAGATTGTTAAACCAAGTATGGAAAGAAAGAAAAATACCAACAGAATGGATTAAAGCAGTAATCTGTCCGATACACAAGAAGGGAGATAAAAGAATATGCGGAAATTATAGAGGAATAGTATTGTTGGTGGGGGTGAGTAAAATATATGAGAGGATCTTGGAAAAAAGATTGAGGATGGAGGTCGAGGACAAGATTGGAAAATGGCAGCACGGTTTCAGACCAGGGAAAAGTACCACAGACCTAATATTTTACATGAAGATGCTAACAGAGAAAATCATAGAGTAGAATGAAAAGGCGTATGCTGCATTCATAGACTTGGAAAAAGCATTCGATAGAATAAATAGGGAGAGACTGGGGAGGGTGTTAGAAGATCCGATGTATGCCATACCAGAAAGTCTGATTGCAGCCATCAAAAGTATGTATGAAAATCCAATAAATATGGTTAGAGGAACAGGAAGAGAGAAGTGGTTTGAAGTGAAAACGGGGGTTAGACAGGGAAGTGTACTGTCGCCATTGCTCTTTGCACTTTACCTGGACAGCTGCCTTAAAAGGATATGCATAAGGGAGAATAGGGAACACACTTTGGTTTATGCGGATGATGCGGCAGTGATAACATCAGGAGCTCAAGACCTGCAAGAAGCTGTGAATAGATGGAATGAGGTACTGAAGTCAATGGGCATGAGAATAAACTTAGAGAAAACGAAAATAATGGTGATTGCAAGAGAGAGGGAAGAGATAGTAGTGAACATAGAAGATATAAGGCTTAAGCAAGTGAATAGATTTAAGTATTTGGGCGTGGTATTTGATGATCAAGGAAGACAAGATGATGAGTTGAAAGGGAGAATTGGGAGATTTTCACAGAATGTGGGAATGTTATACCCGTTGCTAAAGGAGAAAGGGATACCAACAGAGGTTAAAATATTAATATATAAAACAATTCTGAGACCGATATTGTTGTATGGATCTGAATGCTGGGCAATGAATACGATGCAAAAAAGCAGAATAGAAGCTGCAGAAATGAGGGTACTTAGACTCATTAGAGGAGTATCGCTGAGAGACAGAATGAGGAGCGAGCTGGTGAGGAGAGAACTGGGAGTGGAACCTGTTTTGGAATGCGTGGAGAGAAACCAGTTAAGATGGTTTGGACATGTGAAAAGAATGAGGGAAGGGGAGAGATTGAGAGAGATGATGGATTGGAGACCAGAAGGTAGGAGACCAGCAGGAAGACCGAGGAAGAGATGGATGGATTCGGTGGCAGAGGCTGTACAACGTAGAGGCAAGACGGTAGAGGAAGTAGAGGAGGAAAGAACATTTGAAGATAGAAATCTTTGGAGAAGATTCTGGAGGAGTAGCACCTGACAGGCATACCCTAACAGGATGGATGGTACAAATATATATATATGACCTTTTTGGGCCTTTGACCTTTTTGGGCCTTGACCTTTCGATCAAACTTTTGGTCTTCCATGGGAAGTCATTTTTGGCCCACGGTATTTTTATAAACTCCGATTTTGAGAACCCGATTTTTTGAGAACCCGGATTTTTTGAGAACCTGGATTTTTTGAGAACCCGGATTTTTTGAATTCCGGATTTGAGAACCTTGATTTTTGGGAACCCTAATTTTTTGAGAACCCAAATTTTTTGAGAACCCTAATTTTTTGAGAACCCTAATTTTTTGGCAACCCTAATTTTTTGGCAACCCTAATTTTTGCAACCCTAATTTTTTGGCAACCCTAATTTTTTTCGGCAACCCTAATTTTTGCACGAAGAAGGGTTGCGCCAAATGGTTGCGTAAGCAACCGTTGTACGTATTGCCCCCTATTTTACGCCCCCTAATTTTGTTCGTCCATGGGTTAATTTTGGCCCACGGTAATTTTTGATGTGTCTTTAGGGCTTGTTCTTTTTTGATGTCTTAACTTGATCCTGGGCCCTTGCAGGTGCGACCCGCCACCCCGGCCGCCAGCCAGCCCGCCAGCCCACCCGCCAGACCGCCCGTCGCGTTTTCGCATTCCCGCCCGAACGTGGCCTCCACCCAGCTTACACCTATCCTACACCTGCACCTAGCCTCCATATTTTACGATACGAAAACATTTCGTATTCTTTTAAAACTTATACCATATATATATATATATATATATATATATACATATTTCTAGCAGTATATGTATATATATATATATATATATATATATATATATATATATATATATATATATATATATATATATATATATATATATATATATATATATAATATTTTTTTTATTATATTATTAAAATAGAATTTGGTTTTTAAAATGTTTAAAAACTAAAAGATTTATTCACCAGGTGGCCAGCCTGGTGACTAAACTTTTAGTCTTTTATTTGCCCTAGCACTAGGGCTTCCACCTCACCGTTGGCAAAAATGGGATTCTAAATAATTAGGTTAAGAGAAAAAACCTCTTACCTATAATAGAAACTTCAAGTTTTTTTCAAAAACTTCATGCTTCTGTTAAATACCATGAATATTCACTCTTAGTTAAACTGACATGTAGTTGTAATATTTAACTTCTATAATTTATACAAAAATAATTTAATTCTACCTTTATTCAAATAAAATAAAAAATATTTATTTAATATCTATCCAGAATATGATAAATATTATATTTGTATGGGATAACTATTACAATTTATTTTTAATTGAATTTTAATCTGAGAATCACAACGTGAAACGTTGCATTGAATGCGATTCGTAAAATCACGTGGCAGACGTCCATGCTATTATTGTTTATTCTCTTTAATTCGAAAAATTTATTTAATTTATTTGAAATATTTTATTCATTTTTATTTGAATTATTTTAATTATTTTTATTATTTTTAATTAGATTATTTATTTGCGTATCGTAATTATTTTCATTATTTTTATTTTTATTTTTGGTATTAGGTTTCGTCCAGCGACCTAACACGTGGCTTTTTACGATCCAAACATGCGCCTGCGCATCTACAAAGCGAGCGAGGGGGAGAGAGAGAGAGAGAGAGAGAGAGAGAGAGAGAGAGAGAGAGAGAGAGAGAGAGAGAGAGAGAGAGAGAGAGAGAGAGAGAGAGAGAGAGAGAGAGAGAGAGAGAGAGAGAGACAATAAAAAGAGAGAGAGAGGTAGTATATATATATATATATATATATATATATATATATATATATATATATATATATATATATATATATATCTTATATTCATTTATATATATATATATATATATATATATATATATATATATATATATATAGATATATATATATATATATATATATATATATATATATATATATATATATATATATATATATATATATATATATATATATATATATATATATATATATTAACCTTGTTTGACCATGATATTTCGGCCTTGACCTTGCCGGATACCCTATGCCCAGCCTACACCTAGCCTAAACCTGCACCTAACCTGACCTAACCTAACCTAACCTAACCTAACCTAACCTAACCTAACCTAACCTAACCTAACCTAACCTAACCTACACCTACACCTAGCGTACACCTACACCTAGCCTACACCTATCCTGCACCTGCACCTAGCCTCCACCCCGCCTTGAGCTCATCCAGGTAACTGAAGCCTAGCCTTTGGTAGGTATCTGTGCTAACATGAGGTCATGTAGGTACCTGACCTGTATGGATCTATCCTAACTTATTTCCATCCGTGGTCACACACACACACACACACACACACACACACACACACACACACACACACACACACACACACACACACACACACACACCCATACACTTACATTTACACTTATACACACGTACAAAACACACTAACAACCCTTTGGTCTTCCAGGGGACAATTTTGAGAATCCGAATTTTTCGGTCAACCTTTTGTATTCCAGGGTGCAATTTCGGTCTTGTAGCTTTTTGACCTTGTAGGTTTGATGTCTCAGCTTTGCGCCACTGATATATATATATATATATATATATATATATATATATATATATATATATATATATATATATATATATATATATATATATATATATATATATATATATATATATATATATATATATATATATATATATATATATATATATATATATATATATATATATATATATATATATATATATATATATATTTTTTTTATTTATTGGTGCAATTTTTGTTTTGTAGCTTTTTGACCTTGTAGGTTTGATGCCTCAACTTTGAAGGTTCATCTTTGATGACTCATCTTTGATGAAGTCATCTTTGATACCACCTATATTGATGATTCATCTTTGATGACTCATCTTTGATGGTTCCCAACCCCTGAGCCTAGATCAGAGTTAATATTAATGTCTACCCCTATGTTATAAGCTGCCCGCCAGGACGCAGCGTGATCTCTCCCCGCAAAGGCTGGAGGCCCGCACCCGTAGGTGCGACCCGCCGAGCGAATGAAAAATATATACACTATAAGTCATTCATTTTTATTTCATACTTAAACATTTCAAAGAATTTCTTTTCAAATATACTATGAGTCATTCATTTTTATTTCATACTTAAACATTTTTTATTAAAAACATTTTAGCGATCCTAAAACTGTAACTCATTACAGACCTATTATTTAACACATATTTTTATTATTAACATTATTTTTACTTAATAGTTTTACTTACTAATTTTTAATTTATAAATTTTTAAAAATTGTATGTAAAGAATAAAACCAGAGTGTCTGCTATATAAACATTTTATTTTAATACAACTGTAATGAAATTTTTTATTAAAAACATTAACATTACATACCTTAAAGCAGCAAAGAGTGCGCCCAACACCAGGGGGATTAGTATGCTTTTTGTTTTACTGCTTTACTGTTTTAACTCATGTTTTACTGTTTTTAACTCATGTTTTTACTGCTTTAACTTATATGTTTTACTGCTTTAACCCATATTTATTAACATTGCATACTTTCAAAGCAGTAAATCAGTAACTGGCTGGTAGAGGTGTTACCTAACACCAAGGGGGGATTAGTATGCTTTGTTTTTACTGCTTTACTGTTTTAACTCAAGCGTTTTACCGTTTTTGAACTTCTGTTTTACTGCTTTAACTTTCTACTTTACTGTTTTAACTTTCTGCTTTACTGCTTTAACTTTCAGTTTCCTTACTGCTTTAAGTCTTATATTTATTAACATTATGTTTTTTATTTTGTTTTAATACTTTTTATTTATTTTTATTATTATTTTATTTATTTTTATTATTTTTATTATTTTTATTATTTTATTTTTTTATTATTTTTACTTACACTCACACATTTACTTCTTCACCCCTTCCATAGTTCGTCTATTTTTACACCCTTGACAGATATTTGGTGCACACACACACACACACAAATAATAAATGCACACACACACACACACACACACACACACACACACACACACACTCACTTACACATATAACATATAATTTATTAAAACATTTTATGTTTTAATTAAACACGTACATTTATATTACTCATTCAAATATAGTAACTAAAATTATTTCAAAGTTTCTTAAAACTTCTATAATAAATCAATCATTATCTTTGAACAAAGAATTCTTATTATTAACTGTTAATACTTTTGTTTATAAATTTTATAACTATCAAGTTTAAAAATAACCCTTTTACTCTCAAATTTTATGAAATTCTTATTAAAAAGACATATATTTTACGTACCTTAAAGAATAAATCAGTAAATCAGTAAGACCAGCCCCTAGCACCCCTCTACATCAAGCTATGCCACGTTTTGTTCTATTGACTTACTGCTTTACATCATCTTTAGCCATGTAATAAGTATAAAATAACAAAATAAGTTCTTCTCTGCTAACATAACATGTATTTTATTAAAATCATTCTAAGTTTTTATTTAAAAATAACAATTATTCACTTACATTTATATTATTCACTCGATGTTAACTAAAAATATTTCAAAGTTTTTTAAATAATTCGGGTTTTCTTTATTATTATTATTATTATCTATGTACATTGACAATCCATCAGGAGAAAACACAACAACCCGCACTCCTTACAGATACGAAACTGACCTCTCTCTGTAAAATGTGTTGAAATAACTACTTTAGGTCTAAATTTAGTAATCCTTTTTGTAACCCGGGGCGATTTAAGCCTAATTCCAGGTCAAAATATATTTCAAATTGACCTTTTTCTGTAAAATGTGGTGCAATAACTACGTTAGGCCTAAATTTAGGCCTAAATTTAGGATAAGCCTTTTTGTAGACGGGATAATTTAATCCTAATACCAGGTCAAAAGGTAATTCCCGTATAGACAAGAATCATTGTTATTATTATTTTTATAAATATATTTTATTTTGAAATATGTTTCTTTAAGCAGGTAAAAAGGAAATGTTTTCCTTACTTGTGATTGGACGGGGTAATCCTTATCTCTATATGACCTCGTATGTGATTGGTCGAGAATTATTTTATCGTCTTTTGAAAATTAACTTTGTTCTTTAAACTTGTATTTGAGCAGGTGTGTGTTTTATTACCTTTTAGACCCAAACTCATTTTAAAATCATAGTCATTTTAGCTGTTAAGCGGTGCACAAGTTATCTGATTTGTATTAAAAGTGTTTTATTTTTACTAAGTGTATATCATATTTATAATAAATACTTACATTGAGGAATAATTATTAATTTCACTAGTTCATAAGCTAACCACCAGGGCTCAGCATGAGCCCCACCCGCAAAGTCAGCCAACCCCGCACCCGCTGGTGCGTCCCGCCGCGTCCCCGCCCGCTGCGTGCGCCCGCAGGCGCAATATTTCCGCGTTCCCGCCCGCCGCGTGCGCCCGCAGGCGCAATATTTCCGCGTTCCCGCCCGCCTGAACCGGTGGTTCGAATCCGCAGCCCGAAATAAAAGGTATCTTCATAGCCCGAACGTGGATGTGAGCGTATGTCAACCGGAGTAACCCGGGTTTCCGGTCCTTTAAGTACTAATTACCAGAGAACTCCCCATCCCTATTGGTAACGTGAACCTCTGTATGTTAAGGTTTCATACCTTCATCATACAATAACACCTGAAGTACATGCGCTTAATACACTGCGCTATGAGGACACCTACAGTTTTTTACCTTTATGTACCTTATACATTACACATTCTATGACTTTACAGTCATGTTACGTTTTAAATTAATAAATGGCAACCCAAATAAAAATGGTAATGAAAGAGTAATACAAATAAATATTTTATTTTAGTAAAATATACATATATTATAAAACAAATAGAGGGTATCAAAGATGACGTCATCAAAGATGAGTCATCAAAGATGAACCACCAAAGCTGAGGTACCAAAGCTAAGTTATTAAAGTTAAGGAATCAAAGCTGAGGCAACAAAAGCTGAGGCATCAAAGTTGAGGCATCAAAAGCTGGGACATCAAAGCTGAGGCATCAAAACTGAGGCATCAAAGTTGAGGCATCAAAAGCTGAGGCATCAAAGTTGAGGCATCAAAATATCGAGTGGGTGGGT
>JABUQX010115513.1:22500-28845 GCA_015478945.1 Trachelipus rathkii | reverse complement strand
TTTTTATATTATTATATATATAATTATTACTATATATCTATATTATATTAATATAATAATATAAACACCAAATTATTTTCACATTATTCATTACATATTGCTTTATAAAAATATAAGTTTCTTTACTATCAAATTAAATTTTATGGTTAACTTAGTATTGTCACAGTTAGTTTTATATTGAAAGGTATTAGACAAGCTTAAGCAAAAATTTGGTGTCTGAAATTAAAGTTGGAGACTAACACATCTTTCCAAGAATTTTTTTAAATAAAACGAACTTTTTGACCTCCAACCAGCTTCCCACTTTTAACGCATACGGCATCGTGAGTTGGTTGTCCCTGGTTACAAACAATTTCTAACTCACCTAGTTTCGATAAGCCTGTCGGATGCCGTCCACGTTTTTATAATTGATTGAAAAATAGGATATTCAATGGAAACGATTTTCTCTAAGGTGTTTGTTTATAAATTTGTAAATGTAATCCATTTATATATAACATGATGTATATAGTATTTTCTTTCTATATGACCACTTTTTTGGTAAAGAAATAATAAGGAGAAGGGGATGAATGTTAATTATACGATGATTTGTCAGTTAAAATTATATCGTTTTCTATAATGTATAACTCGGGCTAAGCTCTCGAGCAGCCGAGTGTAGGAGTCGCCTATTATATTGTATATTATATGATGTAAATTATATATATTTATTTATATCTAGTTTTCTTTATTTTTTTTATTCATATATACATATATATATACTAGTATATTATGATACCTCATCTAGAATATCTTAGTAATATTATTATATACTCTATATATATACTTTTTGAATATAGCATATTGTAATATATATATATATATATATATATATTACGACTCTGTGAAAATACATGTACCGTACGATAATTACTGAGCCAATGTACGTCTGCAGCTTCTGAGGCTTGTGCTCAATTAGATTTTTTTTATACTAAATAATAATAATTTTTAAGTCTTAAATTATCATCGAGTATGAATTAATTATTAATTAATATTTGATTAGTACATACAACTGTATACTTGATTTTGTTTATATAATATAGATAGAGATGATGATTAAGGATATTGATATTGTTTTAGATCTTTCCCAATGTTACAAGTGAGATATATATATAGACAAAGGAATAGTATTTTTGATCAAAATCGAAATCAAATGCATATCTCGATAAATGAGCTGATGTTTTTTCATCTTTAAGATGTATAACTTGTCAAGCCTATATTCTTTTATTTCTTCTCTTTAATAAAAGACTCTAGCTTTTTTACAAACTAATAGCTCTTTCTTATAAGTGATCTCAGAGCACTTCATAGAATCATATATGTAGGTTTCCATGATAGCCCCTAGGGGCGCCTAGGTCTGGCAAATCTTTGCCTAGGTCAGTTTGTTTTTGATTCTGCAATAATATTGTAATTTGAATTTTGTTATTCATTTCAAGTACTAGTTCACAAAGAGCATCCAACCTAAATCGCCAATAAATGTCCAAAATATGTATATTAGTTTTCTTGTAACCTTATGTAGTTTCTCCGAGAATCAGCGGGTCTTGTGGTAAGTTTCTCACCATATATAGTCATATTTTTCGTTTTAGCGAATCATACTATCGTTATGTATGCTAATTTTCACTCATTATAATGGAAAAGTTTCTAAAGGTAATTATAGATATTTAATAATATATATGATATATATATATCAGGTATATTATATATTATAGTTTACTATATATATATATATATATATATATGAGTTATGCCAAATCCGTAGTTTACGCAGGCATTGATATTTTTCTTTCTTTCTGCTAAATTTCTGAAACCTTTGGAGTATTAAAATTCAATTAAATCTCAGCCCCTAAGAATCTGTCTGGAGGTCTTTTGATTTACGTTCGAATTTTTGTGTAAAAAAAAAACATTTCTTTTTTTTCAATTCTTTTGCTTTATCCATCGCCATTAAAGAAAATCTTTCAGACATAATCAGAATTTTATTAATGGTCAACACTAATGTAAATGCCGTTTTCTGTTTTTGGCATTTGTGCTATAAAAATAATGCTTAAGGTTTGTCCTGTTCGTTTTTTGTCAACCAGCGCAAGTCGTTAATAAAATGGTTTACGCAAACACGTAAAGAATCTTCCTAATTCTGTGTAATATAGAATAAATTTTTCTGCCATAAAACCAATAGCATCAACCTTACAGAATTTTAGATGAAACACTTTCCTTTTAACGTTTGAATGAAGCATTTTCCTTTATCGATTTTTGCAATAAGTTTGACCAAAACGAAATGCAAAGAAACCTATGAACATTTTTTTTAGCACAAATGCAAAACGAAAACGGCTCTATTTAGCCAGTAATAACTAATAATAAATACTAATAAAAAATTAATATAATAATAGTAAAATAATAATATAACAATAATAATATTAATATAATAATAAGAATAATAATAATAATAATAATTATTTTCCATATCTACATTAATGTTTAAAACAATTTTAATTTAGTTAACTCATCAGGACAAAAAGTTTTAATAACCTGTCTTCAGTGTGGAAAATAGTGCTTCATCATAAAAAGCAGCGCTTTCAGCGAACGGGCGTGCAATGGTCATCTCACGGCGCCTGATCCGTGCATCCACCCTAAAGTTTGGGAAGTTTTGAACTAGTCTCGTAATCATGTATTCCATATCCTAATAAAAATTAATTGAGGTAACAAGATAGGATAGGACTGAGCTTCCAAATACTATATAAATTTGTATATATTTATATATATATTAGTATGAATAATAGTGTATGTTATCTATTATGTAAATATATTACTATATATACTACTAGCAAATATATATATTAACATATAAATATATATTATTATAGTATCTAATTATTATAATATATATTATAAATATTTATATACCTAAGAACATATTTTCTAAATAATTTTGCTTCAGTGCGTTAATTTAAATTTGTTGGAACGATTTATGCTGTTAGCAACATTTTTTTAGTGACGTTTTATGTTCATTTATCTTTAGTACTTTTTTATTGCCTATAGTATATTACCTATATATATATTATATATATATATATATAGTAACGATATGGTTAGCTTTAGGACATCTAAACATATTAATTATCAGTAAGATCGTAGTTTCTATCCTGGATCATTCATTCTTATCATAGATGATAAAATTATTACCTAGCCAGTATTTTAATATTATTATAATAAAATGTTATTAGTATTTCTCAATATAGCATATAATTATAACTATATGCGATTTATTCACTCTAGGTAATATCATTAGATCTAGAGATATAACTATTATCATTGATTAGATGTATGTCTACCTGATGAATAGAGTTGGTTAACTAGTATTAAATATGAAATATAACTAACTAAAGTCTACTACAGTTTCCTAATATTTAAACCTAATTGGTTATAGGATAGCAATTATATGTAATAGGAGTCAGCAGAATAAGGATGAATAAAGTGTTACTATCAGTGTTCTATGATCTATTGGGCCTATTCTTAAATATTATGCTCATTAATTACACTCTTATAAAAATCAAGTAACCGAATGATACAGACACTTTTCAAGAGAATTATCTCGTGAATGTTAGAGTATTTCAGGGGTGTTAATACAAGGATTATTTGAGCCATAACACCCAATTTAGGATAAGATAGGATGTATGGTATTATTCAGTATAGTGGCTCAACATACAAATCTATCACATCATTTAGTAAATAAATATATGATAGTATAAAGACGAATAAATAGATTTGCGGTATATGCAAAAATGAGAAATAATTATTATATATTCAAGTTCGAGTTAGAAATTCTAAGTAAGGGAGTTATGATTTTCGGTTATGTTTGGCTATCTTGGGCATATCGCGTCGGTAAACTGCTTTTTTACACAGATTGCACGAAGTGTCGCTGTCTAAACAACTACCTGCTGACGATTCTTGACGCAGATTTACAATATTGGTTGTGCATAAACAACTTGGAATCAGTGTTGTGCTTTGACAATGAGATGCCGTTATGGACTTTGGGATAGCACTTAATAGAAGGTAAACAAAATAGAAGCGGATTAACCATTTGGAGGAGATTGAGTCAAAGTTTGTTCCTACATCGTCCGTGTGGACGCATTCTCAATGGATTTATAGGGTTAAGAAATTTAATTCTTAAGCTAGATTTTATGTATGAGAACAATTGCATACAATTAAATCGGATTATACCACGCTTAGTGAAAACATTATCGAGTTGTCTTTCTTTACCATAAGCTATATGTCCTAAAGGGAGAGAAAAATATGCAATATTTACCTGGTTGACTACAGTACATTATTGTAGAACAAGGATCTTATTGGGATAATTTTATAAAGGCTTATCAATAATCTTCTCTGATCCATGTGATGAAAAAATCAATTTCTCTCGCCTGCTCCTGCCGCCTTTTTTTTTTTTTTTTTTTACGCGTTTTTTTCTGCTAAAGAACGGATTGCCAAATTTCAGCATAAGCACGGTGGAAATAATACAGAATTAAAACCCGAGAACCCAAGTTAATAACGTTTAGTCCTTTCAGCGTAGCAAATAGTCTTTATTGTTTGACAAAAACGAGCGCAAACTCGAGCATTTCTTACGTTTCGTAAGCACAAATGCTAAAACGAAAACGCCTTTTGCAGAATAATTGCATAGTAAATATATATGCCACAGGCCTAGTATCGTCTACAGATTTTTTTTCTGTAGATTTTCCTTTAAAACTGGCAACATTGTTTACATTTATTACGTTCTTCTTCTGCTCAGGAAATATCGCCGATTTCGATACAAGATATCTTTCCAAGTATTTAGATACTTGCGACTTTTGAAACAGCAATTACGATTTCCGATTTCGAATCCGATTCTGGTTAAGGTTCTGAGAAGGCTTTATATTCGAACTACAGTCCGATTCTGATTCAGGTCTATCAAAATTCACCGATTCTGCAATTTCTGACCGATCTCACAGCCTTGTTTAAAAATAAGATAAACAAAGTTTACTTTATAATAAACTAGTGTTGGTTCTTTAAAATAATATTTACAGAATTACTTTTTTAAAAGATTAATGTATCAAATTTCGTTGGTGATTTCATTGATGAGAAATTTTTTGACATCCGTGGATGCTGATGCTTTATTTTCACATCCCCACAAATGTTGATATTCGAAATAATTCAAATACTCAAGATTATCTTTTATATCTACATCCTCGCAGTCACCGCGGAGGCGGATGCGGACGCGGATCTTCGGATGTTTAAATACGCAAATGTCGATCAGGATGCTGAAATCCGTGTAAAAGATAATCTGTAGATCTCTCCGATTTTTGCTTTGTTGCCATGAATTTGGTTTTAAAATTTTATGGATATTGTCTATTTTCAGTTAACTTATTTAAACAAATTAATTCTACATAAACAATAAAATTGGTAAATATTTAAAAATAAATGTTAGCCTTAAAACATTTAAAGAAAATGGAAAGAATATGACCAACTATTTTAAATAATTGTTATTAATTATATATAAAACGCAATACAGTATATAATAGATGCCTAAAAATAGTTTTTCTACAAAAGGTTATAAAATTAGAAACAAATATTTAAAAATAAAGGTTAGCCTTAAAATATTAAAAGAAAATGGAAATAAAATGGAAATCTATTTTAAAAAATTAATAATAATAATTTCAAACAAATTTAATATGGCATGACTCCTAAATTACTACATACACTAATGGAAATACATTAACTATATACAATAAAAAGAATGCGTTTACTTAAAATTGAGAAAGAAATATTATTTGAAACTAAATTGCTATTGTTATCTTTTTTTTAAAAGTATTAAGGTAAAATAAAATAATAACAAATAAAAAGAAATGAGGTATAAAAGAGAGTTTAATTGATATATTTTCATGCATACTGTATACTGTATATATAAAGAGGAAAGCATGTAAAGTGTATTGGAAAATCTCGGCGTCTAATTATGCCCTGATCGAATCTTACTGGTGCAATTTAGTGGGCCTAAGGCTTTTACATATTACAGGATATATATATATATATATAATATAATATATATATATATTAGTATACTATATATCATTATATATATATATATATATATATATATTATATATATATATATATATATAATATATATTATATAAAATAGTATACTATATTATAATATATATATATATATATATAATTATATATATAATATATATATATTATATAATATATTATATATATATATATATATAATATAAATATATATATATATAATATATATTATATATATATATATATATATAATATAGTATATATATA
>JABUQX010115513.1:0-20000 GCA_015478945.1 Trachelipus rathkii | reverse complement strand
AGCCCCCCGCGACACCAAACAGACTTGGGTCGCGAGACATCCCCGAGGGGGATTATCCCCCCCGTCGTCCACCGGGAGCCGAGAACCCCGACTCCTGCCATCTTGCGGTTTACCTAGGTATTCCTTTAGTTAAAAAAAAAAAAAAATTTTTACTTCCAAAACACTTTGGTATTACTTTAAACTGTCACCCGTCGCTTCCGAGCCCGAAATGCGGGAAATAATTTTTTTAAATTAATATTTTCCTAAAGTAAGCCAAAAAAAAAAAAAAAAAAAAAAAAAAAAAAAAAAAAAAAAAAAAATCACCGTTGTAGAGCGGAATTCCAATATCATAATTTGTTTTACTGTAGACCGACCGTTCTCTGTTACGAATGCAGTTTCAGCCATATTTTTTTTTTTTTAAAAAAATCTGACCATCTATATATATATATAATAATATAATATCTATATAATATATATATATATACTATATATATATATATAATATATATATATATATAATATATATATATATATATATATATATATATAT
This sequence comes from Trachelipus rathkii, assembly GCA_015478945.1. Lineage (NCBI taxonomy): Eukaryota > Metazoa > Arthropoda > Malacostraca > Isopoda > Trachelipodidae > Trachelipus > Trachelipus rathkii. The sequence continues at coordinate 19,471 of JABUQX010115513.1, read as the reverse complement.
TATATAGTATATATATTATATATATATAATATATAAAATAATATATATATATATATATATATACCAACACTTATTCGTGGACACAAAATAATAAATATTTACGTGGAAATAAACTAAAAAAATTAAATAAAATGAATTTTGAAAAAAATAAATCAATTTGAAGCCTCAAAAAATAAAAAAAGTAAGTTCTTTTTTATAGCAAATAATTGTTAATGTTTTCTTACCTAAATAAAAAATCATTACCAACCATTTCAATACTAAATTATTTTGAGGACCATGTTTTACTTAAGTCCTTATATATATATATAATATATATATTATATATATATATATTATATATATTATATATATATATGATATATAATATATATATATTATATTACTTATATATTATAATATAGATATAATATATATAATTAATATATATATATATATAATATATATAAGGAGAATGATACAACAACAGTTCGATTCTCATTTTAATCGCTTTTTTTTGTACTTTTTTACTAATTTTAGCCATTTTTTTAGAAATTTGGCTACTTTTTTAACTTTGACACGGAATAAAAGTAACGGAAGCCAGATTTGTCGTTAAATCTGGCAACCTAATCCGTTAAATTAGGCACTTTTAGCTTTTTTTAGCTTACTTTTTAACGCTTTTGTCCATAATTCAGTTAAGATCCCAACTCCGGAGGATTTGGGGATTTTTCCCATTGGCAGCCTGCACGGCGAAAAATGGCAAAGACTTGAAAATCACTATGCGAAGGTTTTGGAAATTCCACAGTATGTCCGGCAGCTGACATTGCGAAATTTCCATCATTTTCATGGTTTATTTGACGTTTGATACGTCAAACCTAGGGGTTTTAAGGTCGCGTGATACGAATTTAAGGTCTGCATAGACGTTCTTTAGAGGTTTTAAGCTCCCAGAAGTGGGCGGCCCCTCCAAAGGGGCGTTTTTTCCTAGAAGCATTCGTGCAACAATGCATCAGAGAATCACTTTTTGATCGATACCCGCAACACGATATATCGTGATCGATGTACCCTAAATCACGATCTTTAAAGACGTCTATCTACCGTGCTCTGGTTCTCATTTAACACAGAAAAATACATTCGAAAGAAAAATAATTACAATATTAACATTCGATAAGTCACGCTGATAAGTAAGTGAACACTTATGGCTACCACCCTTTCGATAGGAAGGAATTAGAGCTGATCGCCTTCAAAGATAGGAAGAGGTATAATCTATTATATGTGAAACTGATCACAGGCGAGTTTGGTACCGTAGGTCACCCCTAAAAAGAGGAAGAAGATCGAATGGGTGCATTCCCCCTTAGCGCCAGGTCAAATTCCGTCCTGAAAACCATGTTAGGCTTACCGTATCGGTGTGAAATGAAATTTAGATGTGAGTTATATGATGACGTCATCTCGTCGAGACGAGATTACGTTCCTCTGCGTACCCCCCTACAGGGACTTAGCCCCACTATAAAAAAATCTAAGTAATCGGATTAGAAGACTGGAAAATTGGGGACAGTGAGGAGGTAGAGATCGAGTGGAGACGACGGAAGACGGAGTTGGAAATTGTTCGGATTCGGCGTCCATGGACCCCACGGAGCGGTCCCCAGTTATTTGATAAAAAAGAAGAAGAAATGCACAGAGGGCAAAAAAGAAGAAGAAGAGAAGAGAAAGAAGAGAGAGTGCAAGGAGAAATGAGAGAAGAGAATTAGGAAGAGGAGGAGACTGAGTAAGGATTCAGAGTTGTGAGTATGACACCCGGTGCTGGAGCGTGCGGTTGCCGAAGTTAGTAAATTTATTTGTTAATGATACAATGTTGGTCTTTATATGTTATCGAGGTCTGTATAGAATTTCGAAAATATGCTTTCAGAACATCAAGAAAATTTAAAATAAAAATAAAAATAAGATAATAAATAATAGAATAAAAATAAATAAAATTTCTTACACTTTTTTTATGTATATAACTTACAATATTTACATTGTTACATAGTCTAAACAGATAAGATCATAAATCAACCACCATCACCACCTCCTGACCAGTATTGTCATCTATGATCTATTGATCATGATCTATTGATTAAGGTCCAATTTTTACTAAAATCATGTTTTACATCCCTAAATCAGCTAATCAGTAAATCAAACACGCATTCAACCCACCCCTCCTGTCCAATCAGACTATGATCTATTGCATCTATTGATCTATTGATCTATGCATTCATGTCATATTTGTTCAAACTTTATTTACTAAAATTATCAGGTTTACATACCCTAAATCAGTAAATCAGTAATCAACCATCCAAAGCCAGATACGGCCTCTGTCCCAATCATGATCTATTATTCTATGATCTATGATTTAAAGTCAATTTTTACTAAAATCGTAACGTTTTACATAGCAGTAAATCAGTGAAATCAGTAAATCAACCATCCAATCCTAGCTTCCTTGTCTACCCTTCCTTGATCTATGATCTATTGATCTATTATCTATTAATTTAAGTCAAATTTTTTACCAAAATTAATTTCCGTTTTTTACATACCCTAAAATCAGTAATCAGTAAATCATACTACCATCCCGCCACCCCCTCCTGTTCATCTTTGATCTATGAATCTACTGTGTAATTTGATGCAATTTATCCTTTTCGGGAGAGGTAACGTAATCTATTTTGTATAAAAACTACGAAAAAACTAAATTCTGATATTTACACGTATTACGCGCAAATATCTAACGAACAAATTTTCACAATTGAATTTATTGTCTATAGCATCAACTGAACTAAAAAATAATGTACACGACAAACCTGACACACCTAAAACATGAAGCAACTGCTAACATTAACAAAGCTCACTACTTATAGTAAGTAACTAACATTACGTCCAAAACGTAACCTAGTCGCACTTTTTTTTTTCAAGCATATCTCTACATGTAATTATCACTAACATGATTTACACTCTCGCACACACACACACACAAACACACACACACACACACACACACACACACACACACACACAACACACACACCACACACAACACCACACACACACCACACACACAAAAAAGTAAATTTTACGTTATAAACATGAAAAAGCTTAATGGTTTAAAACAAAAAATTATAAAGAATAAAATAAAAAAATAAAAAAAAATTAGAAAAAAATTAAACATTAAAAAATAAAAAAAAAAATATTAAAAATTAATAAAGAAATATAAACCATTATAATGTAAATAAAGGTAGAAAATTAAAAATTAAAATTAAAAATTAAACAATTAAAAAAGTAAAAAAAAGAAAAATAAATTAACCACAACTATTTATCCAAGCTAAAACGTCACCAAATAAAAAAATTTAAAGAAATCGTAAATAAATTTATAAATATATATATAAAAATAAAAAAAAAAAAAAAAAAAAAAAAAAAAAAAAAAGAAAAAATAAAAAAAAAAAAATAAAAAATAAAAAAATAAGTTATAAAAAATTTAAAATAAATAATAAAAAATCAAAATTAAGATAATAAAATAGGATCATTTCAATCATAAATAAACTTGTAAAAAAAATATAAACACTATATGAGTTTCAAACTAGGAAAAAAAAATTATTATTATTACAAGAACTTTTATAAATATAAAATGAAATTGGAAAATATAATAAAAATGTTAGTCTTCAACATTTGGAAAAGGTTTATCTGTGCATACTAAAGTAAGATTGATCGATATGTACATTGTTTAGAACAGAATCGTTAGAGTGCGAGAGGGTGATTCCAGTCATCTGCGTGGCCGACAAATTAGGTATATCAAACTCCACATACACACACACACACAATCGTACAACATACATACACACACATACACACACCACACACACACACACATACACAAAAATGACAACTTCAAAAATAAATAAAAAAAATCAATTCAAGATAAACAAAAATAAATAAAACAAATAAAAAATCTTAATAAAAATTAAAATTAGAAAAAAATAATATAGACAAACGACTAAAAAGTAATGTTCGAAATAAGACAATGTATTATGATGAAGAAAGTTATAAAATTAAAAATTGAATAAATTAAAAAACTAAAAAATTAAATAAAAAAAAATTAAAACAAAGTATAAATGTAAAATCAAAACAGACGGCCTTAAAAAGTCAGAACATTAAGTTATTTAATTAAAATTATTATAAAAAATAAAGACAATTAAAAAATGAAAAATAACAACATAAAAAACAAAAAAGAAAATATATTAAAAAAAATTAAAGTAGAAATTAAAATTTAAACATAAAGATTGAAATGATAAATTAAAACAAAGTATAAATTAAATAAAACTTATAAAAAAAAAAATAGTAAACAGTATATGCATTGTTTCAACTTCAAAATTAAATTTGCAATGGTTAACTTTTCTAAAAAGAATGAGATTGAAAATATTAATGTTATCTCAACATTTAGAAAAACGGTCTATCTTTGCAAGAATTATTGTAATGGACGAGAAGTAAATGTTCGAACTGAATATGAGTTTTGGGTGAAAAATAAGTGTTTTGAACTAAAAATAAATGCAACACACCACACACACACATCACACACACACACACACACACACACCACAACACACACACCTAATGTTAACGTAACAAATTTTCACATTAATAAAAGCTAACATAGCATCACCGAATAAAAATAAATGTACAACTACAAACCCTAAAGTCACCTAAGCACCGAACAAACTGCTAACATTAACAAGTTCCACACTTGACAACAATAAGTAACTAAACAACATACGAAAAACGTACCTATTTACACATTTGCTCAAGGCATGTCTTTAACAATATGAATGTTAATTTACAAGTAACATAGAACATTTTAACAAAGATATTTATCCTTAATGATGCCTATCCTTGCATTAAAGTATCCTTTTTTTGTTTGATACTCGACTTACTTTTTCATATCATAAATGAACATTAGCAAAAGTCTGGCAACCTAACTTACTCAACAATAAACTATACTTAGGCTCACGCTTTCTAACACATCATCGTGCAGTAACACAGTAATATCTTACCAGAAAATCATCATTTCTCTAAAAACTCAGCTTTATTTCCACTGTCATATAATATTTAAACATAACGTTACCTAACTTACGATAAAACAGTTTTCATTAACAATATTCTAAGAGCAACACATTACCTCCGTGAGAAAACCCAGGGGATGCGCCCTTTGAAAGGGTGTGAATCCTGCGAGGCGGGATCACCCGAAGGGGTTACGCTTCTACCCCTCCGAAGAGGGGTAAGCCTCAGCCTTGATTTTAGGGTAAGTTTTATTCTGCATTTTATACTTTGTGTTAATTTTTTTATTTTAATTTTTTAATTTTTTAAGTTTTTTTCAATTTTTTAATTTTCTAACTTTATTCTTTACATGGAATTATTACTCTTGTTAATTGTTATGTTTATTCTTATCTTTTTAGTTTTTTTTATTATCTTTCTTAATTTTATTTTTTATTAAAATTTATTAATTATATGTTTTTTTTTAATTGCTTTAATTTTTTTTTGATTTTACTTCATTTAACTTATTAATTTTAGTGTTATTTGTTGTGTTGTGTTTGTGTGTGTGAGGACACGTGAAGGCTATGAATGTTGTGATGTGTGTGTGTGGTTGAGTGTGTCATTTATTCTTAGCTCACATTACACTACTGTTCACATAACTAATTCTTCTAACATTACATATCGTCAATTGCATTGCATCTAGCAAAGATAAACCGTTTTTCTAAATGTTGAAGACTAACATTTGTATTTTCAAATCTCATTTTCTTTTTTATTTAAACGTTAAACTATATAATTTTTCCCTAAGTTAACATGGCCATATACTGGTTAATAGTTATATAGTTAATATAGTTAACTGCAATAATATAGTTAATTTTATATTTTAATTTATTTTTATTTTTTTTTTTTAATTTATTTTTCAAAAGTATTTATTCAAATTTTTTAATGTTATGATGATTTGAAATTTTTTATTTTTTTTTTTTTTTTTTATTTAAATTATTTCAACTTATTTTTTTTTGGTAAGTTTTTTTTTGCTATATATAACTTTTGTGTAATTTTTTTTATTTATTTTAATTTTTAAATTTTTAATTTTAAATCATTTAAAATTAAAATCCTATTTGTATTTTGCTTAGGTACACTCGTTTAACTTTTATTTAATTTTTAAATTTTTTTTTTAATTTTTTTAATTTTTAATTTAGGTTTTCTATATTTTTTTATTTTATTTCTTTAAAAATTTTATTTGTTTTACTAAAACATTTGTATACTTTCATGTTGATATAACTTAAAAATTTACGTTTTTGTGTGTGGTGTGTGTTGTGTGTAGTGTGTGTGCTGGTGTGTGTGTGTGGATGTCTGTGGGAATCAGTTGTGATGTTGTAGTTGTGTTGCGTGTGCTTATTCATTTCATTTCTTATTGATATGTTAGAGATATGCTATGAAAAATAAAGTCGACTAAGTACGTTTTGGAGTAATCTTAGTTACTACTGTGTTAAAGAGGAACTCTTGTTAATGTTGACTTGCTTATCATTTTAAGTCATTTAGGTGTTAGGTTGTCGCTGATTACATTATTTCTTAGTTCAGATGATGCTAAGAAGCTTTATTAATGTGAAAATTATGTTATCATATATTCGTAATCAGTGTATAAAGAATTTGTTTTATGTTAGTTTTATACAAAATGATACTCCGAAATGTGACTTGAATCAAATATCAATGATCAATAGATCAGAATGAACAGCATGAGGCGTGGCGGGATGAGTAGTATTTATTTACTGATTTACTAGATTTAGGTATGTAAACGTTACAATTTTAGTAAAAAAATTTGACTTAAATTAAGTAGATCAATAGATCAATAGGATCAATAGAATCAATAGATCATGATAACAGGCTAGTAGGATGTAATAATGTAAATTGATTATGATTTATGTATGTAAAACGTACAATTTTAGTAAAAATTTGAACTTTAACAAATAGATCAATAGATCAAATAGGATCAATAGATCAAATAGTCGAATTGAGTCTGACAGAGCAGGGTAGGTTGATGCTTGACTTACTGATTACTGATTTTAGGGTATGTAAAAAAATAATATTTTATAGTAAAAAATTTGACGCTATAATCATAGGACAAAAGATCAAATAGAATCCAATAGAATCAATAGATCAAAGTAAGATCAATAGATCATGATTGGACATGAAGGTGGTGGGGAGTATGGTAGTCTTATCTTACTATTTTACGATAGGTATTAAAACATGAACAATTTTATAAATTTGACCTTAATCAAGTTAGTCAACTAGCATCAACTAGATCAATAATCTACAGAATGGTCAGGAGGGTGGCGAGTGGATTGCGTCGGTAGCTTGATTACTGATTACTCTTTTTAGACTATGTAAAACGTAAATTTGTATAAGTTTTACTTCCTTAAAAAAAGTGTAAAAATTTTATTTATTTATTATATTTATTTATTATTTTTTTTTTATTATTCCTTTTATGTCTTGAAACCATTATTTCGAAATCTACAGACCCATCATATATAAAGACACCAACACTGTATCATTACACAAAAATTTAATTAACTCGCACCTCGCACGCTCCAGCACCGGTGCCACAACCAACTCTGAATCCTTCTCAGTCTCCTCCTTCCTCATTCTTCTTTTCCTTCCTCCTTTCCTCCTCCTTTCCTCGCTTACGTCCTTTCTTTCTTGCTTCTTACTTCCTCTGTTTTGTGCACTCTGTGGCATTTCTTCTTCCTTTTATTTTCAAACAGGGACCCCCACCTCCGTGGGCCCTGGACCCGAATCGAATCCAACTCCAACTTCCGTCTCCGTCTCCGTCTCGTCTCCGACTCCGAATTCCTCTACCCTGTCTGCCATAGTTTCAATCTTCAATCCATTATTAATTATTTAGTGCGGCTACGTTCCCCCCTTACGGGGACAGCAGAGGACGTGAATCTCGTCTCAACAGAGAATTATTCGAATCCATTATAACTCACATCAAATTTCATTCGATACGTCAAGGCCGTACATGTTTCAGGACGAATTTGACCTGGCGACTAAGGGGCAACCCCCTTAGGGCTGACTACAGGTCACCAAACTCGCCTGTGAATCAGTTTATCACATAGGATATAGATTATATTCAAGTTGAAGCGATAGCTCTATTCCTTCGTATGCGAAAAGGTGATCGCCCACAGTGATTACTTACTACAGCATTATCGAATGTTAATTATTGTTAATTATTTTCTTCGAATGTTCTTTCTGTTAAATGAGAAACCAGAGCACGGTAGAAAGACGATTTAAAGACCGATTTAGCGGTAATCGATCACGATAAATCGTTTGAACCATCAAAAAATGATCTATCGATCTTTAAACCTTCTAAGAACCAAAAAGCCCCCTTTGAGGGGCTCGCCCTCACTTCTGGAGTAAACTCTAAAAAACGGTATCTTCCAGACTAATCGTCTCACCCGACCTTAAAAACCTAGTTAGCTATCAAACTCAAAAACAATGAAATTATGAAATTTCCAAGTCAGCTGCCGACATGACTGAATTTCCAAAAAAAACGAAAAACCTCCTATAGTGAATTCAGGTCTTTGCCTGCGCCGTGCAGGGCTGCCACATGGAGGAAAAATCCCCAAAAATTCCTCCGGACTGGATCTTAACTGAATTTATGACAAGACGTTAAAAAAGTAGCTAAGAAAAGCTAAAAAGCTGCCCTAATTAACGATTAGCGTTGCCAGATTTAGACGACAAATCTGAGGCGTTGCCGTTACTTTTCGCTGTCAAAGCGTTAAAAAGTAGCCAAGATTAGTAAAAAATATGGGCCTAAAAATTATAGTAGAAAAAATACCAAAAAAGACGCGGGCACAAAAGTAACGGATAAACGCAAACCTCTGCCAGTTTCCCTCCTCACTTACTTACTATATATAGAGACTGTAAATATAGTATAATATAGATATATACTATATATATATATATAGTATATATACTATATAATATAGTATTATATATATATAATATATATATTATATAGTTAATATATATAGATATATAGTATAAGTATATTATATATATATAATATAGTATGAATCATTTATATATAATATATATAATATAGTATATATATAGTAATTATAATATTAAGAAGCGATTCTAAGTCGGTTATGATGAAGTTTGCTTAAGAGTTAGGTTGACTTTACACGCTCTAAGTCCCGGTTATGATAAGATTAGGTTTGTTAATTAGGTTAGATTGAGGTACACGGCTTTTATATTTAAGCTTGTAATTTTCAGAGATATTAACTATATTAAATACATAAAAAAAAGAAATAAAATTAATAAAGCACATTCGTAGTTAACTTTATTAGCAAGAAAACAATAACTAAACACAATTCGAAATAAAGTAGCATACTATTATAATATATGTATATATAATATATCATATATATATTAGGATAATATTAAATATATATATATATATAGTATAGATATATTATAAGTATATATATATTATATATATATATATAGTATAATATATTATATATATAATATATATATATAATTTAACTATTTATATATATATAATCAAATAATTAATATTTATTACATTAAAAAAAAATAAAAAAAGTAAATTATCAAATATTTAAATGAAATTGCACCCCTTACAGTAAATTTGTTTCCACGATTATAGGTTATTCAAACTTTTTCATGTAATAAATGAATTTCGCAATTGGAAACAACTACGAAAATTACACAGTACCACATAGATATAGTATATATATATATAATATATATATATATATATATATATATAAGTATATTATATACTATATAATATATATATAGTATAATTATAATAATATATATATTATATGATATATATATTATAGTAAATATTATATAATATATAAGAGTATATATATAAAAGTATAAGTATATATATAAGTTAAGTAGAGCGAGCACGACGCAAGTCAAAAGGAAAGCTATTCCTTTTAGTGAGAGCTTGTCACAGTAAATAAAAAATCCACCCTAGGGTTTCCCCAAGACTGCGACAGACATTCACTGTGATATTTCGTTAACCCTAACAAAACCCTGCCATTCACTCTTACCATTCACATTTCTTCTCGCCTCTGCCAAACTTACATCCTTAAATTTCCCTTCCGTCAAGCATTCTTTATTACTTAAGTCCGAGTTTTTCTTCGCGTCTTCCAGCCGGTGATTCTCAGCACACTCACCTCTAGACATCCGCTTAACCAACCGACAATCATCCGTCCATTTGACGTGATCAAACCATTTTAATGTACTCTCGTCTGTATTCTTTCATTTACTCCTTCTTCACACCGCACAACTTCCTAATGCGTTCATTCCTCATTTTATCAATTCTTCTCACACCTAACACGCCCCTAAGATTATCCATCTTGAACATATTGTACTTAGATCTGTACCTCTTATTCCAGACCATAGTTTCACTACTATACATTAACACAGGAAACAACATATCCTCAAACAAAACCCTAGCGCAATCAGGACATAGTCCCTTTGTATCCACCAAGGATTTAATTGCATCAGCCACCTTCCTATCATTCACAACTTTCCTACTACACTAAATATTTAATCTCAGATACTTTCTTTACCCAATTGCTCACCATCCAACATGGCTTCACGACGCGGACTCTCCCCATTCACTACCATCATCTTACTTTTATATATATTTACTTTCAAACCCCTTCTTTTGCACACCCTGCTAAACCCCTCTACCAATCCTCTTAAAATCTCCATCATTCTAATGCATTTAACTACCACCCTATCACATAGCACATTCCTGCCTTACTATAATATTAATATTAAACCAATCACTTGCAACTCTATTTATTCTTACACACGCTTCACTATCGTCATACATACTTTTGATTTATTTCAGAAGCCTACCACCAACACCATATATCACTAACATCTAACAGGCTCCCTATTACTTCCTCATACAGATGTTGCAAGTTTACAAACCTAAATACAATTTATTCTTCTCTCTAATATTCTCAATCATTTGTTTCAATGTAAAAATTTGATCTACACACCCTCTACCACTTCTAAATGCACTTTGTTCTTCGCCAATCCCCTTTCTCAAACACTCGACGCACTTTCAACCAAAATACCAACATATATCTTCCCTATAACACTCAATACAAAACTAATTCCCTATAGTTCCTACCAGCTCCTTATACCCCTTGCCTTTTTAATAATGAGTATTATTACTGCTCTCCTCAATCCTTCTGAACTATACAATTGAAATAATTTTCTTTCAACGTGTAAAATATTTTCGGATAAATTAAATGCGAAGATCAAAAAGTTAAATTAAATAAAATATAAATATTTTCATAACTTTCATTAACTTTCTTTTACTTTTTTATTATGGAATGAATGATCTATACTTTTTATTAAAAGAAACTTTATATAATATATATATTATATATATATATATATATATATATATTATATATATTATATATATAGATATAATATAAATATATATATTATATATATATATATATATAATATATATATATATATATATATATATAAGGATCGTAGCAGTTGGCAGAGCCGAAGAAAGGTCCATAAATAATAAGTTGGCAATGCGGGTTTATGTGTAAATAGTTCATGTTGTGCCCCATCGCGCCAAGGATAACCTTTACTGACGAAATGCCATAGTCAGAGTCCCGTCGCATCCCGTGAGCCCTAGCGGTGGGATTTTCTGAGTCGGACAGTCTCACCTTAGATGGTAAGCGCGGGCTTCTTATCGACTTCCGTCATAATTTTTCCAACTTATCTGTTTCCAATGGGCATGTGATCGCCACCTTACCCGTCCCCCAGTTTCTTGGGGGGAGGGAAAACAAAAAAAGGAAAAAAGGGGGGTTTGCGTAGGACTGGATATATAAACGATATAATATCATATATAGAGTATATGTATAGATATATAAATATTTATTAATAGATATATATATATAATGATTATATATAAGGTATATATATATATAATATATATATAATATAATATATATATTGAAAATATATATTATATATATATATATATATTAATAATATATATTAATATAGATATATAATTATATGATATAATATATATATAATTATATTATATATATATATATATATAATATATAAATGTAAATGATATATAATATAGTATATATATTATATATATAATATATAATATATATATAGTTATAATATATATAGATATTATTATATAAGTATATAATATATATATATATATATATATGAATACTATATATATATATATATATACATACATAAATAATAGTATTATATATACATGATATATATATATATATAATATAGTTATATATATAATAAAGTATATAGTATATATCGCTAATAGGATATAGAAATATTATACTAGTAATATATACTATATATATAATATATTAAAATACATAGATATATATAACATATATATTATATATATATATATAATGTATATAGATAATATATATAGTATAATATATATATATATATCAAGTAATATTAGTACAATATAAAATATAGATATATATAAAGGAGTATAGATAGATAGATAGATGATATATATATATATATATATATATTATATAATAATATTAATAATTATATATATATATAATATATATATATATATAAATAATATATATATATATATACTATATATATATATAATAATACTAATATATATAATATATAATATTATATTATATATATATATATAATATATATATATAGATATATATTATATAGTATATATATATATATATATATATATATATATATATATATATATATATATATATATATATATTATAATAGTATGATATATATTGGTGCAAAGCGCAAACTCCGCGACTCCCCGTCGTGCACCCCGGAGAGCAACGAGGACACCAGAGTGGTCCTCGGACTAAGCGAGATAGGCTAGGAAGCATAGCCTAGGCAATGCACTTCCGAAATAACTGCTTGGGCGAACTCAGCGCGAGCCTCTAGAAAGCAGGACAAACTCTTACGACGCACTTCGGCGAGAAGTTACGGGAATAGAATCAGGGAAGAACCGCACTTTAAGGAATTATATCGGTGTGTGCCACATAAATGTGGAAGGTACCTATGGAGATAAAAGGAATGGAGAATAATACGAATATCATGAATTAGAAGATAATATGTTGGGATGTACGTAGATGAGTGAGGGATGGAGATGATAGCAGGGTAAAGAAATGTGAGTAAGTATTTGTTATTCTGTATGTTATCATGGGGTTGTAGGAGAAGGAATAAGAAAGACATGTGTCGGAATTATATAGACCAAGATTGTCACCATGTAATACAGGAAAGTAAAAGATTATAATGACGAAGGTTGATATATGGCGATTGAAGATAGACCGATAAATACTTTATAGAATATTACGATATATGCACCACACCGGTGGCCACTCAGAGGAGGAAAAAACTAAATTTATGAATGATGACGAAGAGTGGGGTGGAGAGGGGAGAGTGCTTGTTGATGGGAGATTTCAACGCTAGAATAGGAAAGAGAAGAGAGATGGAGGAATGATATTGAGGACCATTTGAGAGCATACAAGAAACATGGAGGAGAAGCGGTTGATGATTTTGAGAAAACGACCTAAAATAATAACACGTTCAAGAGAGAGCTCACATCTTACGAGGATAGAGACATTCACGAACGCAACAATTCGATCAAAAAATCGTGATAGATAATATAGTCTCGATAAGGATAGGTTAAAATGTAAATTGATCCTGGTAGATGTCCTTAGATGCGATCATAACTGTGGTGGCGGACATGAAATAAGGGAGAGGAGTAAACAAGCCAGAGAGTGCAGTGATCAGATGTGAGAAGTAGAAAAGAACAAGAAACTCAGAGGACGAAAGTTATGAATGGCGAAATGCAGGAATAACCTAAGATAGAAGAAAACGAAGACTTTGCAGGATTCATAAGAAGTGGCAGAGAAACTCTTAGTGATAAAACAATTGGTGACTAGGAGAGAGACATACACCATTGGGAAAACGAAGAAGTGAAAAAAGCACTTAATAGTAAAAACAGGGAAAATGAGAAAGTGAGTCTGAAAAAGTAAAAGAACGCTGCAGCAGGAGGATATGTACAGGCAAGAATAGGCAGAGATGAATTAAAGACGAGGGCCAAAAAGAGGATGCGCGACTGAAATGCAGGAAAATAACGAAGATGTGGCGAAGCGGAAGAGAAAAGTATTTAAGATGGCGAAGGCGTATTGAAAACCAAAAACGTAACTAGAAATATAAAGATAGAAACGGAGAGATTTCTTATGAGACGGAAGATATAAGATTCATAAGATGGGACGAATTACTATGAAGATCTTGCTAATGTAAATTACAGAGAACAAAGAGAAGATAAGCCTGTAGAAATCAGACGAGCGAGAAGGAAGAGGAGCAGGAATGCCGTAGAGATAACCGTTAAAAATAAAGAACTATAAAAAAGTACTGAAGAAATGTGTTTGTAAACCTCATGCTTCTATTAGAAAATATTGCCCATTGTGGTGGAAGTAAGGAGTAGAAGACTGAGAGGAGAATCACAGTTTGATGAACAAGTGTTGGAGAGAGGGAAATTTGCCGGAAAGGTGGCAAACCAATATATAATACCGATATATAAAGTAAAGGAAGATGCAGAAGCTTGTAATAATTTAGAGCATTTCACTGATGGGACCACTCTGGGAAAATTACGAAAAGAATATTGGAAGCGGGCTGAGAGAGAATCTAGGCCGAGACTCGAGAAGAACAGAAGACGGTATAGAAGGAAGAGAACGACGGACTACTTATATCACAACAATAATGTGTTACTGGAGAAGATGCTGGAATATGCAAGAATTCTTTGTAGCGTTCACGACACTGAAACGCATTTGATTCGATCCAAGGCAAAAGCCCTGGAGAGAGCTTATGGAAGGAATTATGTAGTGCAGGGCAGATTAAAGAAATGCAAATACGAAAAGTATGTTATGAAGTAATGTCAGTTTTATAATGTTAGAACTGATGCGTGAAAACGATAGATGGTTTGAGGTGGAAAAACAGGAGTGAAGCAGGGAGTGTTTTATCTCCACTGCTGTTTATATTATATTAGACGTATATTATGTTAAAGGAAAGTGTATGCGAAATAGCACTGAGGGAGAATTTGAAGGACATTAATGGCATATGCGACGATTAGATACGTTGAGCTGAGAGAGAGGCAGGAGATCGAGAGGGTATGAATGTTTACGTAGGAATATGTTGAGAAAGAGGGATAGATGAACGTACAGAAGACAGAGATAATAACAATAACCGGAGGAACATGAGAAAGGGAATAGAGATGGTGGTGAGAGGGGGAGGAGTGAGGCACGGTACAATACCTGCAATATCGTCGGAGGATGTTTAGCAGAAGGGAGAGGAAGTGGAGGAGCATTACGCACGAATGGGAAACAGTCAGGAATTAGTTATGAAAAGCGGTAACCCATGATGAAAGATAAAAACATCGGAATAGGGGTTAAAAAATGATTTTTAACAGGAAAGTATACTGACTCCGACGCTGCTGAACGGAGCGGAAAACATGGACAACTAAAACGGAGAAGAGGAAGATAGAATACAAGCGCGGAATAGGTCATTTAAAACTATGATTGGAAGAGTTAGGAAGACAGAATTAAGTATTTAATGTTTAGAGTGATTAAGGGTGATGGAAGAGATGATCTATTTCTTGTACCAAATATATCTGAATGTGCAGAAACCGTAAGTCAGAATGCCGAATATTGATGGCCATGGGACACCATAGAGCATAACGACCAAGGAAGTCCGAACAAGAGCATGCGGAGTAGGTGGAGGACTCTCTGGAAAGATAGTCAGCTACCAGAAAAATGAGATGCCTAAGAGAAGGAATACGCTGCACAGATGGATGGTCGGAGAAGACGCGCGTGCGGCGCGGGCTGACAGGATGAAAATCCTTCCTGGGAGAGGAAAAAAGAAATAAAAAAGATATATATAGTATATATTTATATGAATATAATACTTATATATATATATATATATATATATATACATATAAAAATATGTAGCATAAATATTAGATATTATAGACATATATAGTATGTGGTATCATATATATATATATAAGTATAATATATATATATATATATAATATAATACATATATAAATATATAGTATATATATATAATATAATTAAAGATATTATATATAATATATATATATTATAGACTATATATATAGTATATATATAATATAATATAGATATATATAGTATATATATATATATATAAAATAATATATATATATATATATAATAATATATACATATAGGGAGCATTACATATGAAAAATATGAGCTATCAAAAATAATACACACGTTTGTATATATATATATATTATATATGATATATATAATATATATAGTATATCATATATATATATATCAAAATTCACAAATTTTTAATAAAATCTAAAAAAAATCATAAAAAATAAGATAAAGCATGGGAAATATGTTAAAAATTGACATTTTGTCTATTTTATGATATCTTGATATTTGGTGAGTTTTGAAAAACCTTATTATAATATATCGATTCGACCAACGCCAAAAATGATGAGAGGAATTCAAAAATTTGTTTTGAGAAAAAGAAAATGGTTTGAATTAGGGATGTACAAAGCTAACTATCGATTATCGAATTAATTTCTTCGTTTTTGGTCAAACTTAGGTGCAAATCGTAAAAAAATAAGAAATGTTCACCAAAACGTAAAAGAATTTCCCTAATTCTGTATAATAACTTATAATTTCTGAATTATAAATATTGTACATAAATGATAATTAAGGAAATCCTGTACACTTTGATGAGAATTTTTTACGATTTTGCATAAATTTGACAAAACGAACGTAAAACGACATTTTTTTTAGCCACAAATGTCCAAAAACGAAAAACGCTTTTTAGTATGTAGCTCGTCTATTGCCATGGAACAAGCAACGTAATCACAACAAGATAAAAAATCGTTGCGGGATAACTTCGGAAACATTCATGCTTTAGGCACATGAAAACTTTGAAAGTCAAATGCTGTTGCCAGTTCACAAAAGTATGAAAATAGAAAATTTGGACATATCGTCAGGTTTGGCATTCGACCGACGATATATTATACTATATATGATATATAAGAGTTATATATAATATACTATATTATATGGGACTAAGATATATAAGTACTATATTGATATAACTATATATACTATATATATAATATATATATAATATTATATATATATATTATAGTATATATATAATATAATAAGTAAGTATATATATATATATAATATAATTATATTAGTATAAGGATATAAGGTATATATATAGATATAATATATTGTAATATAATATAATAGATTATATATGAATATATATAATATTATAGAGATAGATATAGAGATGAGATATATAAATATATATATATATATAGTATATAGTAATATTATATAGATATATATTAGGGAATATAGTAATATATATATATAGTATATAATATAGTAATGAAGATATATAGAATGACATTATATGATGGTTGACATCCCGTTAATATAAAGGTTAGGGGAGATGTATATTAAGATGTAAGGAGAGAGATTTGTTAGTTGAATAGTATAGTTAGTTGATAACCGCACAGAAAAATTATAATGGTATTTACCCCTAAATTATTTAAGAAGATAAACGGATACAATAATGATATTGAGTATTGTATCAGCTCACTGGATCACAAAGCCAGCGATGAACTGAGAGATTAGAAGAGAAGATATATATATAGAGATAAATATGATAGAGAGAAGAGATTGAATAGAGTAAGAATATAGTAGATATATGAGATAGATGAATATATAGATATATATATATAAGTTATATATAGAGTATATATATAGTTAGTTATATTATATTATACTATATAATATATAGTAAGTATATTATATAATATGAAGTGTTAAGAATCATCAACTTCATCCATGTTAATTCTATTTCTGAGTCACTTTGAAAGTAGCAGAAGGATTCAGTTTAAATGTAAAAGTTTATAATCAGTTTGAAACACTGGAGCTATCACTTTAAGTGTCTAATTGTAATTTGAATGACAACTTGATTTCTAAGACGTCACTTTAACCGCAAAATTTCTGTATAAACGTGGGAACAGTATGTACTAAGCAGGGTTTATCTTGATTCTTCTCTATTTCTTGATCCAGAGACAGCGAGGCTGAAAGCTGATCGACTAGAAGCCGGCTGTTCAGCACGAATGAGATTGGATAACCAGGGTAGAGGATCACGTAAGTACGAGTGAAGAGAGGAGTAAGTGAAGCAAGAAGTATGAAGAAGGAGATAAAAAAGAATGATGAATGGCTCAGACGTGATTTGGAAGAAACGGAACGTTTCGCGGAAAATAAAATTCACGGCAGAATACAAACGAGAGAGAATGAAGATGAGAGAAGCTAACAAGGCGTATTACGACGGAATTGGTTCAGAGAAATTCGAGAAGATTCTCGACGATTCACATATGTTGTATTTATTACAAAGACATTACAGATTCGACTAGGATAGTAGAGAGAGAAGAGAGATAGAATAATATTTATATATTATATATATATTATTAATTTATAATAATAATTATACTATATATATATATTATATTAAATATAATATATATATATTATATATATAATATATTAAATAATATATATTTATATTATATAATTATATATATATATATTTTATATATATAATTATATGATATTAATATTAACTAATATATATTTATATATATATATTTATTATTATTATATAATTGTAATATAATATATATATATTATATTTAAATATTGTACATACCAAATATATAATACAGTAATATTTATTAAATATAATTAATATAGTATTAATAAGTTATTTATGTCTCATTTAATTATATAAATTTATATATATAATTTTAATATTATATTAATAATATTATATTATAATTATATTAATAATATATATATATAATATATTAAATGATTAAATAAAAATATTAAATAAATATAAATAAATAAGAGGTTATAAAAAAAGGAAAAGAAAAGATTAATAACTTTAATTGTGAGATATTAAAAGAGAGGGGGGGGAAAGGCGTAACGTTTCGTAAAAAATAATATTTGTTGTATTTTATTTTTTATTATGGGATATGAGAAGGAAACAAGAGGGAGTGCAGAACAGTTAATCTCTTTTATCACAAAAAAGGTTATGTAAATAACGAGAAATTTAAAATGCATAATTTTTATTTTTTATTTTTTATGAAAATCTTTTTCATATTAGTGGGTTTTTAATTAATTGTTGTTAGAGTGCCAAGTGAGGTGGATAGTGAATATATAAAATCTATCTCACCCCCCCC
>JABUQX010115512.1:40000-61175 GCA_015478945.1 Trachelipus rathkii | reverse complement strand
AGCTAAAAGCTACTCGTTTTTTCTCAACTTGTGCACTGTTTGTTTTATTAGTTGTATGTATTTTGCATTTGTTCTTTCTCTCTCCTACCACTCTTACCTTATTTCGATTATGAAGCTTACAACATGCATATTTAAAATTGTCATCTTAAACTTGATAAGTTTGATTTGTCAAGTAACTTGATATATTCGAGTTTTGATATTGTTCAGTGCAAACTATTCCACAAAAAATATTGACAAATCACCTTACTAGCTATTTTATTTTTAAGCTATTTATTTGGCTTTCTATCAACTTGGCATCAATGATCCCAATTTAAAAGTCATTAGTTAATTTTAGCTTTAAAAGTTTTGGAAATCACTGTAAAAATGTTTGTAGGTTATAGGGAATGAATTTGAATCAAATTTTTTGCCAATATCATAATCCATATCTACCATAGGGCTTTTTTGTCATTAAAAATTTAGCTGGACTTTAAGTTGTTTCATTAAACATGAATGCTTAGCAAATTTATTATACTTTTCCCTTTCCATTATTTCTTTCAAACTTTTTTATAAATCTATCAAAAGCTTCAGGCTTTCTCCATCAAATGCAGGGAGCGGAGTTCCGGTCTGTAAACCAGAGGGAAGAAAGCCCAGTTGTCCAATAGATTATTATGACAGAACATATTCTGCATAGGGCTTATTTTATTTTCAAGTTCGCTTATGAGAGATGAAATGCCAAAGGCATAGAACTCATTTTTTTCACATTTTATCTGCATATTATGCATTTCCAAAGCTGTAGTTTCATGCTTCTTCTTTTCAACTTCTATTCTCGCTTTTAGAAGATTTTCTTCTTCCCAGTAATACTGTTCTGCAAATGCTTCTTTGATATATTTAAGTGTCGCTTCAAACTGTGTTTCGTCCTCTGATTCGTCTGACTCGGGCTCGATGGTTATCTACTGCTGCTCTAGATCATTTTTGACTAAAATTGCAGCAACTGAGATTGCTGCAATAGCAGTAACAGGTACACCTGTAGGATGTGGCACAGAGGGACCTCCTGCAGAGGAAATTCAAGAGAATTATTCCGTCGACGTGGCATTCACTCAGAAAAATATATAAATTTAATTAAGGAAAGAATTTACTGGTGTATGGCATTAAGATACGTTGATGTTTAAAATTTTTACTTAAAAAACTGTTACAACTATTTTATAAAAATGGGGTATTATAATTAATAAACATTTATTAGTAAAAAAATGGGAAAGTCCTCTTTTGATAGCTATGTTCTTTTCTTCTTCTGTGAAACTAATTACCACTTTTTACTATTCCGGTTTGGAACAAATCAACCCATCTGGATCGGATGGACTTGTATTTAGGTCCTGTTTCTATTATTATAATATCTTTATTATTATTATTATATTATTATTATTTTATTATTATTATTATATATTATTTATATTTATATTTAAAATCTAAAATTTGGCTTTCAAATCTCTTTGGTCTTGAATCTAGATAGTAAGCTTTACCGCGTAATTAGTTATTAATATAAGTTCAATTCAATTTTCAGGTAAGTTATCTCTTGCTTGAATCTACTATATTTAGATCACTAGAGGGCAATTAAACAATTGATCACCATCAGCTAAGTCTATTGACAGAATGCTTACCCTTTTTAGGAATATGAAATTCCTTCCAATATTGGACTATACTGTAGTCTCTTATCTGGGTGTGCTTCATGCTTTTGTTTATCTCAGGTGCTAGGGTACCGGTATCTTAGACCATTACATTAATATTTGAAAATAAAAGTAAGTATAGTTTTACTTATTAATATCTTTTTCTTTTTTATCCAGTGGCCACTTAATAAAGTTTGAGTTTTAAATTTTTATAGTTTATCAAGTGTATTGTTTATATGTTCAGTTGTTGGCAGAGATTTTTATACTTAATTTGTGATTATTTCTGTAGATAATGTATTTTAGGTCTTACACCTTTTTTCCATTGCTCAAATTGTTGCAACGCAGAGTAGGCTGGGCTTTGCCAGCTCAAAAAACCTTCAAAAGTCATTAACAATGGCGACCTTTGGACGTCATGGCAATTTCACAATACATTGAGCGGTGCATTCAACCACAAGCTCTTGTACTGTTGGTGTACTTTTAGTAATTTTTCTTTTTAATTAAAAAAATTTATTTTTATTATTAACCAAAAAAAACGCGATTCATAAATCAAATTTTACACTTCAATATCTCCACTTGAATAAAATATATACTATATTATATACTATACTATTATATATACTAATATATACTATTCATTTCCTTTCCCTTAGTATATACTTAGTATAGTATATAACATATATATAGTATATATATATAACTATATATATATATATATATTATATATATATATATACTATATAATATAATGTATATATACTATATATATATCATATATACTATATATGATATATATTACTTTATTAAATATAATATAGTTGTGCTACCTATACTATATATATATATATTAGGATGTTGCGCCGGCAATAGTGAAAAAGCGCGATACCGAATATTCGGCTACAAAGTATTCGGGCGAATACCGAATATTCGGCCGAATATTCACTTCGCTATTCGGCCGAATAGCTATTTCAAAGTTCGAGTCATTCGATTTAGGGGAAAAAATAAAGAAAACTACACGGTCAACAAAAAAGGAGATTTTCTGGATGAATTTTGTAGCAGACTGTATATTAATGTCGCGGAGATGCTGATCCATATATATTCTCGGTTTGCTGATATCAGCATCCGTTTTCGGTGGCAATCATGATCCCTATTATCTGCAATATCCCTAGGATGACAAAAATTTCCATGGTGCGCACTACGTTGAGGCTGTTATAGACGTTACCTTCCGGCCATAGTATCTACGAGGTAGTGTTAGCAAGTCTTACTGGCGGGTACGGATATTCGGGAAGCATGTGGAAACGTTTAGTAAGCGCTCTACATGGTATGGAGTGCCAATGACTGGGATTGATGTGCAAGTCATCACATCGTAAAACAGTCGGATGGTCCGTCATTGTTCACCTCGTATGGGTTGAACTGAACGATCTTTGTATGAGAGTTGTTCAAGTTGCCCGAAGTTGTCCTGACGGCTTGTGACTTCGAGGTCTGCCCATTGATAAAAATGACCTGGTGGCATCGGCGACATACAGAGGAAAAACTAACAGATTTAGATTTAATGAACAGAGAGGCAGAGCTGCGGAGGCTCTTGCAGTCAGATGGTAACCTTGTGTTGCATTAGCATGGAGTGGCAGGCCTACTTCTCCTATGGGACTCCCAGCATACGATGGAGGTGAGTGGCGACTGTGTTTATTGACACTTCCAACAGCAGTTTAAAGTGTGTGTTGTTACACAAAGGCAAACAGGTATTGCTTCGGTTCCAGTAGGTGCTCGGTACGGGATTGAAGAGAGGGAGTATTGAAAGATCAAGGACAGTTTGAGAGGCTACATACGGGTACATGGATGGTAAATATGCGTTCACCTCAAAAGGTAAACATTTTGCTCAGTCAACAAGCAGGTTTCAAAAAATATACCTGCTTGCCTGTGCTATTGGGACAGCCGGTCGACAAAGGATCACTGGACCAAATGAGAACGGCCACCGAGGGAAACCGTTGACGCAAGTGACAGGAACATCGCTACCGTGACCCAACTTGCACGAGAGAGAAAACATAATTCTTGACCTCCGCTACAATAAACTTGGCTTTGATGAAAAACATTTGCTGGTAATGTATGGACCATGATGGTGAATGCTTCCCGCTATAAATGCTCAACCGTTTCCTGGCCTGAGTGACGAGAAGAAAAATGCTTGGATATATTTGATGGGCCCACAAATACGGACACTCCTCCGGAGTGACTGTGATATTTAATTGGACTGTGTTAGAGGCAAGAGTCGTGGGGATTTTTGTTTCAGATGTCAAGCACCAGCAATTTCTTCTGCGGGACAGGAGCCAGAGAATCACTACATTGTACCAGGAACCTGCTAGACAGTTTTTCATTCTCACTGATGTAGAATGAGTATAAAGTTGCACTACTTACATTCTCACCTAAAGAACAATTCCGGATTAGCCTAGGCGATGTTACATGATGAAACAGGGTGAACGCTCATCCTCAATGATCTAAAAGTTCATTGGCAGGACGGTTAGGAGGAAAGTGGGATTCCAATATTATAAGCCAGACTATTGTCTGAGAGCTTGAATGTGGCGATATTTCCCAGACGCTATGCACAGTAGATCCGTTACGAGAAAGTTACTACTATCGTAGGTATGTTACATTAACTAAACCCATTCCTTCTATTACCTTCATTGTTGTCCCATATTACTCGTGTATTCAGAGTTGATTATATGTTTAACACTTAATTCTATCAAAGTACATGTATCATATCATTTGCGAATTTGTTCTCTCCCTTCGATATCTAACTATATATATATATATATATTATAATATATAGCATATATAATATATATAAACCTCCGTTCTATATAATTCATATATATATACTATATTACTATAATATAATATATATAGTTATATATATATATACCCGAATATATACTATATATAATAAAACTATATATTTAATATATATATTATATACAATAATTTTGATAGACCCTCTTGGAAAAGGGATAAAATCAATAAAAGGTTTTAGCCTAAGATAAAATCATACCACTATTATGCTCACAAGATGCCGATGTTGATATGCAAAAAACCGATTACATTTTTGGAATCAGCACATCAATAATCAATTGCAAAACCCCGTCCAGGAAATTTCATGCTTACCAGTGGATTATATACAAAGAAGAAAACAAAAAAAGTAAATAACATATTTTTTACCTTATTAAACCATTTCACATATTAAAAATAATTAAATGCAAAATTTGAAAAGTTTCGTAGTTGTGAAGATATTAAACTTAAACTTCTATGAATAAGCTCTAAGGTTAAACAGAACAACATTGGCAGTTCTCCATTTTCAGGGAATAACCGATTTCTTGTGAAATATGAACATTTCTCCTTTCTAAATAGATTCTTTCACTTTCGACTGAAGACGCGTGGACTGAAAGGTATCTTATTCTAGTTTTTTCAAATGGCATAAACTATTCCAGCGTTTTCTCCACCAAGTGAAGGAATTACTCATTGTCTTCCCGTCCAAAGTAGGCAAAATTATATATTTGTTTATTTCTTTGATGTAATTCCGTATGTAGCCTTTTATGTACAGTAAATAATCACATCGTCAGAGAATGGGACTTTCTTTTTCTCGTTCCCTTTCTTTCTCTTGCTATTACGATTTTGATGCCACAATTCTTTAAAACAATCCATTTAAAGAAGTGAAAATGAACCTTCAGCTTCACTTTCCCACTACGTAAATCATCGTCAGCAGAAAGAGTCAGGAGTAAAATTTTCATGCATTTCTTTCCCTGCCTCAACGACCATATTTTTTACTGATTCATCTGATTCATGTCGAAAAAATTAGCTTGAATCGCAAGATCTAAGAAAAAAGTCGCTACACACAAAGATTTAAATCACATAGAAACTTAAAAAGTCTTTTTCTATGCATTTTCAAGCTCCCCTTTTCAAACGAGTGTAAATTATATCCACTGAAGCTTTTGTTTTTTAATTGCCGGTATTTAAACATAGATTTATTGCTAAAAGACACGCAAGGATCACGTTGTGGCGACTGTTTACTTCAACGGTTTAATGCCTTGTTTTAGTGATGTTGATCAAATGGCTCAAAGTAAATGGAAATAATTTTCCTCTGAAAATCAGTCAACATTTCTGATTGGCATTCAAAGCAGCGTCATATGGTAGGGAACTTTTTGTTTCAACATCTTTTAATTCATATCATTAAGTTCTGTAATTGCAGCGGGTGTTAGAACGTCTTGAATTGACTTTAATTGCTGTTTGACATTCAGCTGCATCTGATATTAATCTTTGCACGCTGCCGTTGGCTGGAATGAGTGAAAAGAGATGATATGCTCTCTGCCAAGTAAATAAAATATCTTTAACAGACTTCTGACATAATACTGAATCGTGAAATGCATAGTTGCAACATGTTAATAAACCATGAAATTGATAGCAAGCCACTCTCCTTATACCAGCTACCATGTTTGGTCCATTATCCGTATCCACTAAATGAATTCTTATTTTTTAGGAATATTTGAGATTTTCAAAGGCCCTTATAGGTTCTGACAAATGACTAAAGCATTTTCGCCATTCTCACGAAGCATATTTTTGGGCTATATTTTTTAATTTTTTTGGAAAATATTTCTAAATTATTTAAATTGAAATAACTTTCCTTATGTTGACGTAATTTATTGTTTATAAAGCTCATTATTCGGCCCGAATAGTTCGGCAACAAGGCCGAATACCGAATAGTTCGGCATTTTGGCCGAATAGACCGAATTTAGCCGAATACTTTACCGCTAATAATGCTCTTTCTATAATAGTATACTAATAATATTAGTAACGACTCATAATACTATATATATATTAGTTAAATATTAATTATACTTACATATAATATATATATTATAATATTATATACTATTATATTATATACTATATATATATATATAAAATAAAATAATATACATTGTAAAGGTACATAATATACATTATACAATGTATATATTTTTTTACAAATCTTAATGGGTCCCAAAACGAATTTGAAAAAAAAATATTGGTATATTGATTAAATTTATAAATGAGAGGTTTAGCACCACTGTTTTAGTACTTTTACACATGGACGAAATATATATATATATATATATATATATATATATATATAATTACTATATATATATATATTATATCATATATATATATATATCTCATTATATATATATATACTATATATTATATTACTATATACTATAAAATATATAAACGCAATGACTCGGAAAAAATATACTTATTTCGTTAGAATCTGTTGAACTCTATTACTAGATATAGGAATCTACAGCTTCTTGAAGCTAGATTTACATACTAAAATTTTTCCAATTTTCGCTGCAGCGAATCATGAACAGTCAAGTGAACTAAAACAGTAAATTAATATGAATACCTTATACATTTGTTCACAAATTATTACTTACGCGTTTTATTTTATCTTCTGATCATTAATCGAGTTTTAAATGAGGCAAATTAAATATTTATTAATCGTATTTTCGATGATTCCAATAATTTTAATGATGGTTGCCGACAAAATCTTTAAAAATAAAATTATTTGATGTATTAAATTAACTGATTGATTAAATTAGATAAACATTTACGTTTGCTAATATATGTCGGATGACATCCGATCGTTCCTCGGAAATCAAGAAACTTAGAAATTTGCCGGATTTTCTGACCATCACTTCAGCCGGATGTTATTCCAGATTTTCTTGGAACGACCACCGTAAGATATATTTGTTCGTGTGCAATTTTCCTCTTCTTAATAATACTTAAGCCGTTTTCGTTTTGGCAATAATTCTTACGAATTCTTATCAAGTTTGTCTCAAGTTTGCGTTCGTTTTGTCAAATTTTTTGATAATGGTCAAATATCTAAATATCAATTTCCAAGAATTTGAAAAAAATTCCGTCTCTTTCATAGACCGGAAAGTGTGATTTTGCCTTACGAAAAATGTAACAAAGGAAATGATGCAATAAAACGCATAGCATTGAATTTTATGGTGAATATATTATATATTATATATAATATAATATATATACTTTATATACTATTATATAGCATATATATTATAACTTATATAATAGTATATATATATATACTATATTATATTTATACTGACTACTACTATATATAATGATATAACTATATATATATATACTATATTAAATAATAATATTAATTAAATATTATATATGGAATACAATTATTTATTAAATTAAGGACTTATAGGAAAGATAATTGAGATGTGATCAAATTATTTATGTATGTGGTAATCCACTAATTTTATAAGTTCTCCATTTTTAGAGATGAATTCTATAAAATAATAAAAGGTGCACCATTTAGAGAATATAGTTCGTATTCAAGTGCTCAACGTCATCGTGCCCAAAGTGGTCAGTGTCATACTTGGCCTGTAGACACTGTAGAGATCGAGCTTCCTTACAATAAAATATGCCTCATTATGATCTTTCATGCTGCGAAGATTTAGGAGAAGATAGAAACATCGTAGTGCAAATCACCTCTTTAGCTCGAGCCTGCTGTGTGTAAAGTTCAAAGATCACGTGACCATCATTACTATACATGAAAAACACATAGGCCCGACACGATCGAAATCTAGACGTACCGCTTCGCGCATAACACGTGGAGAAGGTGACTCATAGGATAACCTATATACGGGCACAGCATAAGCAAATTGACGTTAACGCGATAGTATGGAGAAATTAATTATTCGAGATACGCGGGGTGAACAGTGGAGAGCAAAGAGAAAGATAACAGTGCTCTGGATTTCTACCTAGTGTGACGTTCTGGCTGGGACAAAAACAACGAAGACGGGAATATAACACTTGTCTTTAGAATCGAGCAACAATTCTCATGCCAACCGTATTGTCTGCCGGCATGTTGGGTAGAGAGTAGGAGATGTCCGAAGAAATATCGGCTGCACCTAAGTCAACGGGAATACGCCTGATAGTCGGGAGTATTATCTTATCCTGTTTGAATGTCTTGCGCCGGAATATGACGCGTTCTCCACCGGAAACCCGATTCTCCCTTGCAACGAACAACATGAAGTCTTTTCCTCAATAAAACGCTGAACAGATACCTAAGATGCCGTTGGGGAAAATATTCAAAAATGTGAAAAAATATCATAATATATAGCTAGGAAGGAGGTTAAGTGACTTAGAAGGTAACATATACAACATGTTTACTAATACGCTAAGCTGATAATATTATTATATGTATCTCAAATGTAATCACTCAAAACTAGTACCAACATGTAATTTATACATGTTATAAATGAGAATACGCGATCATCCACCTAATAATAAATAATATCGTATCATACGTAATCCATACTATCCAATATGACCGACCTTATAAAGAATAAGGATGATTAACTTTCCTAGAGATAAAGACTGATTCGTAACATGTTTGTGAAGCAAAAGAAGTAGTACAACGTGTAATTATTTAATTCATCATTTATGTTTACTCAATACAATATTTATCTGAAATTTGGTTGGTGGACACGTTTCATAAATTATATTACTTACAACTCGCAGCTTAAATTTGTATAAAGAAAAAGGAAAAAAATGGTTTTATAGCTAGTTCTGCATTTAAGCCTTCAGTTATTATTAATTATTTCCTTATTTACAATAAACTTTACATTTTCATCCTAACTCTACAGCAAAAGTTTTTTATTTTAATTCTGTACCTACTGAATTAGCGTTTTTTTGAAAGTTTTTGTTCATATAAATGCTTTCTGAGCATATGAACAAATAAGGTTCGAACTTCAAAAGAATAACGCGAAACTTAAACGATAGAGGCAGTCCGGTCTCTCCAAGCACTTCAGTCTGAAAAAGAAAGAAATGAGAAATTTTAATTTCAAATAATGATTTTTCAAAAATTCTTCTATTCGCATTTCGCAAATATTACAATCTCCCCGACTTGTGGATGTTTTGTCAGCTCGTAATATCATATATATATATATTATATTCATATATATAAATATATATATAGTATATACTCTATATATAAATATATATATCTAGTAGTATATATATAATATATCTTATATTATATATATATATATATACTAGTATATATATATATAACGAGCTACTATATATTATATATACTATATATATATATATATATATATAATATACTATCAGTATATTATATATATAAAAACGGATTGCCGTCGTTCCATTAATGGCCCATTTTGAAGCAATCTTAAATGCTGATAGATTGTACCTATCTTATGGTTAGACCAGTATAGCTTCCTTAGTGAGGTCTTAGTTCATCTTCCTCTAAGCTGAGTTTTTAGCAATGAACTAACTAGGATTTTCGTTGTTTGTGTGACGGTGAAATGTTTCTCTCTAATGGTATCCATAATGGCTTAGGCTTGAGTATGCTTTTGAAATTTTACCACGACTTATAAATCTCTTCCCAAGCTGGTTTTATCGCATAGCAAGCATTCAGCCGCATTGGGCCTTCTCGGAATTTATTTTTAACATATATTCTACCACGTTAGTCATTTGTTTACAGGTGACAGTGACCATTGATGTTGGCTATATTAATAAAATAATACTAATAAAACTAAAAAAAATAATACCTATATATATATATATATATAGTAATCTATATATAATATATATATTATTATATATATATCATAGCATATTATATATATATAATATTCACGTATATACAGATAATATATATATACTAAAATAGAAATTTATCATCGAATATATTATATATATATATATCATATAGATCTATATATATATATATATATATTTACTATATGGATTAACAATAGATAAGTTACTATCGAATCCTATTAATTACGTCACAGTACTACCAATAGACGTCATACATATATAGTCAAAGACCTAAATAAGTGAAACTCTCATAGCCTTACTAATACAGATTCGGACCGTTTGTCAAGAGTCGCTCTAGTTAGAGCGCGTACTGGAAAACTCACGGAGGAGAGTGAGAGAACACCAAGAGCAGAGAGGCTGAGTTGGACTCAGAAGATGGATGTCTCAGAGGCATGAAGTGTACTTTATATTGAAGAGTGAAATGTTACTTTGGATAACTGGGTGCGGAAGCCGAGGAGAGCTGAAGACAATACAGGTGAAACAAGATACACAATATACTAGATACTCTTGCCGAAGTACTACACAGACGCAAGTACCGTGTGCGTTAGACTCCAATATGTTTTCGGATGAAATGCCATAACATATATACTAGCCGCAAATATGTCGAGTAATCAAACAGATACCGATATGAACGCACTACAAATAAGCCTAGACTAATATAGCAAGCTATTTACTCACTCATTTAATAAATAAAGGGATATGAATACGAACATAAATAGAGAATAAAAAGTCGCCGACAGTAGTAAATAATAATTATAAAGACTCAACATATGCACTACCGTAATATAACATATCTCAATAAATGAAAACCGGTAGGTGGTTATAACTTACTCACTATATGTTGTGCCATACTAGGACGTGGGAAGTGATAAAAGGTGTGAAGGACGAGTTTGACCATTAAACGGGCCCTATAAGAAATAGAGTAAGGTTGGTTATTGATGTTAGGTAGTTCATCGCATGTGTAAAGTTCAGTTCCTAAGATCGGTGAGCCAGCGGGAACAAATGTGAGTCATCGAGCCTGAGTTCTATAATATGTTGGGATATAGAAATGTGTAGGATTAGAAAGGAGAAACCGGGCCACCCATTAACTGTTTTTATATTGCAGAGTCGACGGGATAGAATGAAGTGAAGCAAGGAGAAGAGGAAATAGCAGATAGTGATAGACAAACTTCCTTGGGAGGATTAACCCCAGATTGGGATTTAAAACTTGCTCTTCAAGGCAGTATGTATGTACTCACTTTATTTATTGTTATACTGATCCTCTCTCGAATGTAGTTATTAAAGCCAGTCATGAGTCCAATATCTAACAGGTAGCAAGCACAGGTTCTTATCCCAGTAAGTAAAATTGCTGAATCTATTTTTTTACGAATTATTTGCTCCAAATGCTAGAATCCTTTTTGGTGAATGAAAACTACACTTTTTTCCTCAGCTTGTTCAAAACATAAACGTTAAGACCTGCAAAGATCATCATCTCGTATAATTGAAGTTTGACATTATTGCCTATGTCCTAATTAATTCCTTGTGGAGTACTCATAAATGTAAATTACGGTTGCTACTCAATTATATCATAGTACAAAATCTTATTAGTATTCTTAGCTCGTAGTTTCCAGAGAAATTTCCTGTATTGTTGTCTAAGCCATATGCTCAGTCTGTAGTTGTAATATGGGATCACATGTAAATGATGCAGAGTATGGGATATGAGAGCTGTGACTCGTACTGGGTACTCAAAACCCAGATGTGTTTGAAACAGCATATTGATTATGCGGCCTATTACAATCTCGTAATTAGTAACGTCCTGAATAATCTGGAGTAAGCCATAATGAATTACCTGCACGTGTGACAATAACAAAGTTATATCATAAGGATTATAGAGTATTCTAAACGTTCGGAGACTGCATACTAGCTTAGAAGAGCGCAGATAGCCACCTTACCAAAACCATGCTATATCTATAATGAATAGCCTATGAAATTTTGCATATGAGACTTATATATATTCTCAACTCACTTTGTTCGACGACTTGATAGGCGGCACTCCCTCAGTGAATATAGAACTAAAAAGAAGTGTTCAAAAGGGGATAATGGATAAAAAAGCAGAAACCGATACAAATTGCCGTGGACGAACAAAAATCTCCATATACGTGTAACTCCTGCGCTATGCACATAGTTAGGTGCTGTTTACCTACATGACATAACATGATTTTGCCATTCTAGCAAGGAATATTGCTAATTTCTTCTGCAATAAGCATTTGAGACAATCACTTATATTAGTAGATGCTGTGTGAGATACGTATACGTGAAAAGGTGGAACTCGAAAGATAGCATTTTTATTTCAATATTACTCAAATTATTACAATGACACTATATTCAGGCAAAAAATATATATTTCACTGAGCATCCACCTATACGAGTTCAACGGGTATATAATATAAAGCGCAAAATATTACTATTAACAATAACTATCGACTACGAATACATCTGTTCAACTATTCGTTACTGCTAGAACTCAACTCACATGATTTAGCTACAAATATTCAATCAGAATGTATCAGATTTATAGACCACCATACTACGTAACAACGCATGAGCGCGACTGCAATCTAGTGTATGTGCTTTAAATTAAACTATCAACATATGAGAGACGGAACTAGAAATCAAGACATCTCGCCTAACCGCGAAAAGACAATGTCGTCGAAGAATCGTGTGCCTCTTACACGAATCCATGCATCAATCTGAACCGCCATCCGACATGACCTAAAAGACCGGAAATGTCATTTCCAGATTGTGACAAAATGTACCACACCCTGTGTATACGTAAATTAAAAGAGAAATTAACACATTTAATTCCTATAAGATTACCAGATTCACTCGAAAACAGCCAACTGATTCCTCCGATTCCGATCAATCGTCCTATCACTACTGCTGGGATGATGTTTTAAAATATATATCTTTATATTAATATAATTATAATATCCCTAATAGAGATATTATATTGTAAATATATAATTAGTAAATAATTAATCATCTATGTCTTGCCTTCATTCGATGAATGATTATAAACTATATCGGTAAAATAAGATATAATAGTATTATATAATAAATATATATATTTAATAAAATGTATAGAGAGTTACGGAGTAGTAAAAGACTTAGCTGCACGATTTCTAACTTGGAGAGGAAAGTTAGACTGCACAGATAGAATCTACTGGAAAAGTCATTGAGTGTAATCATCTATCTATCATTATATCTCCCATGATTGGCGATATATTGAGCATTCACATATAAACTTTATTTTGTATAATTGAATTAGAAAACCTATTAAATGTACGAGTGAATATATAATTTAACCTCGGATAGCTATCACTATTTTGAAAATCCGTATAGAAAAAAGCGAAAATATGTTCGAACCAGCTCGTTCAACATAAGATAGTCTTTTAGATGAAAGAAAACAGCGTATTTGTTTTGCTCTTCATGTTCAAGATATCTTTTATGATTCGGAAAGGCCTATCCACTGAGATTGCTTAAAAGTTGTGATTTTGGTTCTTATCTAATCATTTCATAAACATACGTCTCAGAAGGTAAAAATAAAAGGAATAAATAAGTGAGGAGAAAATTTTTGATAATTTGATTAAACATAATAGGCTATTTAATTATCGACAAAAAAAGAATAATACAAGAATATATATTTAACTTGTGTACAGCTACTAGTGACGAGATCAAGTAAGACAAAGACATGACTGAAGATTATACTTTCTCTAAAACTATGTTGAAATATTAATAAATAAAACATAATATATATACATATTTTTGTAAGGCAACACAATTTGCAACATTAGCGACGTTCTAATAAATATATTATACAAAAAAATTTCTTATTTATAGGTTCATAGATAAATATAAATCCTGGTTTAATATAAGAAATAATAGCGTATTAGGTAAGCACTACCCAATATCAAAGATGACTACGACCAACACGTCCTGGTGACGATTTTCTCTCTTGAATACATTTATGGCGGCCTTACTTTTCTCCATTATACACAAATAGACCGTGACCGTTTTCATTTTAAAAGTGTAAATTTAAACTTTTACTTGATTTGTTAATAAAATTATTAAGTAACTTACTTCATAGTGACAACACACAAACAGATGTATCAATGATGATAATATCTCAGCAGACACAAAGCAAAAAAGATCACACAAGTACTTTATACTCATCATGTTCAAGAGAATCAGAATTTATCGTATATCGCGACATTTGGCAACATGTAACTCTATCACGACAAGGTATATCTAAACCAGCCTAGAAATAAGACCTACATAAGAAAGTAGTATTGAACTTTAATTTTATTTCTTCTACTTATCGACATTGCATCTTTGAGTTACTTTTCTTTTACATCATTACTATTCCCTTATACTTTTTGATTTATTTGCTCATATTAGTAAAATTTCCTATAAAATTACTATTGATGCTAAAAAACAAGCGTTCTTTCTTCTACATAAATTCACACACAACAAAAAATATTAGTTTCCATTGATAAGATAATACGTATTCTCCAGATTCCCTTTTATATATGGTTTTAGAGTTTCTGTACTCATTCATATAATTCGACTCCTCTAAAGATTGCGTTAATATTGCAACTTAAACTGATCTCACTATCAGCCTTCTCAGTTATTTATAATAACACTGAATTATAGGATAACTCTCTATATAATATGTTTCTAATTATAAAAGCTGTTGAATAATAGATTTACATTTATCACCTGTGCAAAGAGAGTCAGTTCCGTTTGTCCTCTAATTGATCTCATTAAATGTCTAAGTAATAAATATTCTCAAATAATTTATACAGTCGGAAATTTTTTTTTAAACCAAATAAATTAAATTTACTTGGTCAGATTATTATCTGATACTAGTACTGACCACACCAAAATAATCTACACTTCCTCTCAATCTCATGTCAACTGTACATCAACATAAAATTTTAGTATTTCCACTAAATCGAAACACAATCTACTATAACAGACCAATCACGATGCAGAGCGACTCTATAATTAACTTACCCAAAACAACCCCTCATTCATATCCGTATCTTTCCCACTTCTGATCACATATCTCACCACACTGTATGAAGTAGCAATCAAATTAAGTTTAAATTATTAAATTTTAGAAGAACGCATATGCGCGCTTCACTTCAACTTACACTGTATAGCCTCTACAAGAGAATAACAATAACACACAGATAGGAAGAGACACTCTCCATTCACACACACACACCACACACACACACCACAACACAGCACACACATCACACAACACACACAACACACACTACCAACACAGACGCGACGCACGCACGCACGGCACGCACCGCACGCACGCACGCACGACACGCACTGAACTAACGCACGCGACGCACGCCACAGCTACGCACTACATCCAACATATACAGTTCTGTTTTGCATTTGAATCAAAAGCTCTCGCCATCGTTGCTACATACATACATACCATACATACCCTACATACATACCCTCTTTCTTTATCTATGACAGCGATCTCCAAATCATCATCATTATCATACATACATACATTACATACAATGTACAATACATACAATACACATACATACTTAATACATACATACATACATACATACATACATACATACATACATACATACATACATACATACATACATACATACTACAATACATACATACATCATACCATAATACATAATAACACCTACATACATACATATATTATACATATATTATAATTTTATATATAGTATATAATATATTATATATATATTATAGTAAATACTACTATTATATATATATATATATATATATTAATCAAAATTTTGACTTATGACCTTTCAAATAGCTCCTCAATTTCTGTGGTGTCTTGTCTCAACCCATACATATGGGTTGAAAAAGTCATCATTTTTATATTTATTACTGTTATTTTATTGAAATGTTTGTTACAATTATATTTCTTTCTGATATTTTTGCTTGCCTACCATATTTTATGCAACAATTACTGTGAAATTCTCACTAAAATCTTTTCTAAATTAGCAATTTACAATTGGTCTACCTCTAAAGGTTCAGATTATGTCGCTGGGAATTGGAATAGTGAATTGGTGAGGTAGTTAAGTTTTATAATGGTACATTTTATGAAGTATGATACTGAACATTTTTTATGGCAGTCTGATGATACTCGTACTACATTCAGTGTGCAGCAAACAGAAAAAAGGTGAAACTTATAATTCTCTACTCCTTAACAACTGTGGTCTCCAAATACTTACCACATAAAATATTATTGGGTTATAATATATCAGCTCATAGCTTTCATTGTCTACATACTGTTGTCCAAAAAAATATGGCATTTTATACCCAAACAGAAGTATATATTAAATGGCACTTTGAAACATCTAGAAAAGGCATTATTTATTAAAATTGCAAAAAAAAAAATTACTGAATCATTAAATTTTTTTTAAGCGTAATCAAAAATTTATAAGTAACTAATGCTATAAAAATTAAATACAAAGTAAAACCACACATTAAAATAAAAAAGAACATGATATAGCACATGACTTGAATTTAATAAGTAGCAGCTCTCAATCATAATAACCCTACAATGATATCAAAAAAATATATTCAGCAAAGCCTATATTGTTTCTAAGCTCTTTAACAATTTTAAGGGTATCCCAAGCATCTTCAAAACTTCGGCTTCTGTCAAGTGATATAAGAATGCTCACTATTTTTCCGAATGACTTTTCTGCTTCCCTATAAATATACAATGAAATGCATTTGTTTTTCAAAATTACTTTAATGCAAATTACTATAAATAACTAAACATTAATACCTACATTTCCAAATACAAAATAAATGAAAGTAAATTAATATAATTATTTACTTTTTTTTTTTTATGCTACAATGTGTAATAGCGTTTATGCATTAAGGAACTTCACTTTTAAGAATTCTAATAAAGATGCCTTAACAATTTTAACTCAAAAGATATACTGTAACCCATAGCGAATTAGAGGCGAATTCTGGGCATTTGTTTTAAGACTATAGGAATGCTCATATTTTCGTCTATTTAAGTCCGTTGTCTCTGCTACATATATTTTGCTTCAGTTCCTACATTTTATTTTATTACTCCTTTATTCTGATTTTTCTCTTTCAATACCCGTTTTAGATTTTTTTTTTCAAAGTACAAAGAAAAGATTGGACCAGATTTACATTTTTGGAATAAAATTTTTTTTAGAATTTTTTTTTTCAATCTTTAGTCTTTCAATCTTGTCGATTTTATTTAATAGGGATAAGATGTGGTTTTCGGCGAAATTGAGGATGTCTAACATTTTCAGTTTTATAAACTGTGGAGAAGTAAAAATTTTATGTCTGCTCACAACTTGTGCTAACTTATTTTTGAAGTGAAAATTTAGTTAAAATGCTGGAAACTATTTTAATGTTGTTTCGAATATAAATATAACGTTATTTTCAAGAAATTGATTAAGGTACTCTTATACTTTGTTTTTTAGTACTAGTTGCAATATCACAATTTGATCCGAGGAACCGGCACATGTTTCGGCCCCAACCCGACCATTCCTATCCCGTTTTCTCTCAATCCATTATATCTTTGATATAAAATTCATTCGACTGGGATGGTTAATATCCCGACATGACATTAAGTAATATAGTGGGATATAACGTTATTATATAGTTATATCATACTGTACTATAATACTATACTACTTATTATATATGATACATATACGATATATACTATACGTGATATACAGCTATTTGGTATCACCTCGTAGAAGAGGCGCGAGCATCGCGTCCGCTAGACACGTCATCTACGTAGCACTGCCGAACAACTAGTCGCGCAGCCTCTCTCAACACAGTTCATGTGTACCTCTGCTAGAGAGAATATAAATCGTCCTACACTAAACCGCCCATATATCGTCAATCCCCATCCTCAACATCTGACTCTAAGCGCATAACGCTGACGATGCAAGCTCTGGCAATGCCCTCACTTCCCTCCACAACTTCTAACCATAGTCGCATCATCGGACATAATAGATGCTGACTTCCACATGCCTAGCGTGATGCGTTTATCCTACACGATCCATCCACGGTCAGCCAAAGAGTATATACCACTACACGCACTCACAACCATACTTACTCACTGCGTCACACTCCACATCATCAGCATCGCACCCACTCCAAGACACCACCGCACCCGCATCCGTCCGCCACATCTTCTCAGACTCACATATGACACAGAATTGAGTAGCCCACATCTAACGGCATCGTGTCCCTACGCCATCCTCACATTACTTAGACTATCATACGCACGCCAATCAATCTACCATACCTCACGTATTCCGTACGCTTCTCTCTCTCCTCGACTGATCGGCTCTCTATACTCTGATAACGGAGCCCCAGCGCATACTATCGTCCGCACTACATCTGCATATCTCTACTGAACACTTCGCTATCACATGCCGCTGCTGACACTCATATGCGAGTTCAACCGGTAACTACGCACACCGCGACGTACAACCTCATCGATCGACTGCTGCTGGCTGCTCTCCATGCATATCCCTACAAGGTCATTCCTGAAGACTAGATCTGCGACAGCGTAACGAGCACAGTCGCGCTCAGCACGAGCGTGCCGCACTATTACAGGCGCGCGCACGACAGAGCGCGATTCATCGCTGCCATTACTTGACCCGCATGCGGCCATGCCACGTGTGACGCTGCCGGTGGCCCTATAGGAATCTTCATCAGTCTGAGCAATTACCATCCACCCACCACAGACGAGTACGGTCGACGCACTTACCGCCTGACAGCGTCCCACACCGCGATATCCGCACACTCGCTCATCGCGTAGTAATTCGACCCATACGAGCACTCAGTCCGCGCCAAGTCCGTCAGGCACAGCTCAGATGCCAGCTATCTGGCGCGGCATGACCAAGCTCACACTGCCGTCTGCATACGCACTCGATATACTAGTAAACGGCGTACGGTGTGAACTGCCACGCTCCCTCATAGCAATTGCCACACTAGTGCGCGCGGGGCGCCGTCTACCCGTGCCGATGATCAACACGTACGCACAGCCACTATAACATACATACCAATCAATACTGTATCCTGCCAATGCGTACTACCTGGACGCGACCTCAGCGTATCAGCAGCCAGTCATACCTGCTGCAGAGCATCGGCTACTATCCTACCTACATCAACCACACATACGCGATCTGACTAACAGGCCGCTGACTAATATCCACATGCCGTCATACATCGATCATCACACATAGCTACTCATCACCTCTGAATAAGGACACTCCCTGATCTGAGAGCGAGTGATGAACACATCGCTGACAATCCAGAACACGTCAACACTCAGCAACCCGTCCACACTCTCGCACGCGAAGAAGTTTGCTAACAGAGCCTTTAAAGGTTATTGTTCTAAGTAGACATTGGCCATTGAATCCTGAACTCATGCGTTCTAGGCCAGTTTACCGGAATTGATAGGAAGCCGTGTACTAAATTCTTTAGCGAGTCACGACAACTCAAAGCCTGAACACTATCACTAACCCCCTCACACTGAGCCGTATCTTTAACTACCGATCACCGACAAGATATTACATGCATTCCGGCATAGGACCCACACCCGCCATCCTCAACACTTCATCTCTGACCGCGACACACTAGACGAAAGCATTGAATCACTTACGCGCGTCACAAATCAGAGCACCAGCTACAGACTCAGTCCACACTAACACATCATACTAGCACAAAGACGGAATGCCGAACTCCTGTACAACCAAGCACAACTACTCAGTGCATCATACCGGCGCACACATACACCAGACTCACACTACAGGATCCGGATTAGTACACTCTCTCGTGCAATCTTATCCTCTCATCAGCACTTCATCCTTCGCGCTAGATCAGTCACAACTAAACCGCGACAACCTACCAGCAGACCATCGTCCAAGATACTCATCAGCGAGCTCAACCAGCACCCACCATATCGTTCACCGACAGCATACGAGCGCGACTCATCATAGCATAAGCCGCACCGACGCACACTCCAACGTCGACTACACTAGTCGCGATCCCATGTCGACACCTCCAATCCACCACAATCGCCGATAACGCACCGCACTTGATCTGTGTACACGTAGCCTCCCCATCAACTGAATAGCTCCTGACTGCTCCTCTCCTCAGTACTCACCGCAAGGTTATCCCAAACTGCTCCCCCGAGATCTTCTTCTCAAAGGCAGCCACATGTCTAACGTAGCAGCTCACTCTACGCATTAGCACAGGACTCTCCAGACATGGGCAACTGCCGACCGCTCCAGCACTACTCCCGCCGAGCACGCCCAAGACAAAGATCGCATGAGGCCAGACCTCGCTATTCGAACTGCACACAGCACTGCCACGCAGGTCAGAGTCCTCGAGCTGAGAATCGTGTATATTGTCTCCGATTCAGAAGGTGTACCTCGTATCAACTTCGAAGACCACGAGTGATAGCGCCTCACCATTCATTTTGGTTAATTTTGAAAGGATGTACACGTCGTGCTGAAGATACATTGAAATTATTTTAGTAAAAAAATACTTCTCACTTTCAACGTTCTCTGGTCAGTGATATGTGTGCTCGGTCTGTGCGCAAGTCTCAGAGCGCCTGCCAGGCGGCGTCGACTCCTGCTCTCTTGCACCCACGCACACCACCGTGGGAACTCTACTAAGAAGAATCTCCTACTAGCCAGAAGCAGGGAAACATCCTCCTAGGTCCA
The DNA here is from genome assembly GCA_015478945.1 of Trachelipus rathkii. NCBI lineage: Eukaryota > Metazoa > Arthropoda > Malacostraca > Isopoda > Trachelipodidae > Trachelipus > Trachelipus rathkii. Next base: position 40,033 of record JABUQX010115512.1, on the reverse strand, counting down.
TCTCGTGACCATCCTCTACTCTCACGATGCCGA
>JABUQX010115512.1:0-30000 GCA_015478945.1 Trachelipus rathkii | reverse complement strand
ATTAAATTATACTCAATTACTTTTCTTAAGTAATAACATTTAATTTCAAATTCAAAACAATGTCTTAATGGTATTACCAATTTTTGAGACATCATATGATGACAATTAAAATTATTAAATATTAAAATATTTCAAACTAGTATCAATTTTATTACTAATTTTTAATAAAAGTTTTTGCAATTCTTTTTTATTGTATTACAAATATTTAAAAGTTACATTTTATACCAATTAATTTATTACCAAATTTACAAAAGTACTCCTAATTAAAGTTGCTACCAATCCCATAATCAATGTACTATCAATTTGAACTATAAATATTATTACCCAGCTAGTAATTTCCAATGTTTTTCCCCCCCAAGTTTTTTTTTCTTTTTTTACTAAAATTTTGGTGTTTCCAATTTAAAAATATCAGTTTTGTCAATACATAAATAACTCCTCACAAACCAAAATATATTATTGTCTTTTACTAACAAAAGCATTAACAGTCAAATCTCTGTTTTGAAAGCATGCCAATTAATACCATGGTAAACAGTACCCAATTTCTACTTATCTAATACATTATACCACTAAATATCAAAAATCTCTTTATCAAGCAAAACCAAAAGCTGTAAATTTTATATTTGAAACAATATCATTATAAAAAAAATTATCGCCTATATTGTCCATATTATATTTAAACAAATTTCAAATAAACAATAAGATGGCCAAATTTACCCAAACATCCTTACCAATGCTTAAATAATAACTAAAAATATATATAACAACATTAACAATAATTATAATAATGTATTATCTAAAAAGATTATCATTGTAATAAAATCAATGAAATATATTTAATAAAGTTTAAATTTATTAAAGAAATTAACTGTAAAGAAATGAAAATATTGATTGATATAAACGACCTATATATGTTATACGTAATCACTATATTAGTATGTTATTTATAATACTATTATAATATATTATACTAATATTATATATTATATTTACTTGCATAATATCTTATATATAGTATATATACATATAGAATGGTTATATATAAATTAATATTAATATTATATTTAATTTGCAACCCCTGACAAACGAGAAGCGGCGTCTTCAGATCAAGAAATTTTTGCCACCCTCAAGACCTGGTCCAAGCTTTAGAGGATTCCCTCAGGTTGGATGTTTAAATAGAGATGTGAATGACTCTCTAGCATTGGAAAGGGATCTCGATAGTTTCAGTAGTAGGTTATTACTTGTGTGTTTTGACCGGTGATATTAGTTAGGGTGATAAATATATATACTATGGTAGTGCGGGTTACTGTGAGTATATAGATGGTATAGTGGGTGCTTTATCATTATTTTCTGAATTCTAATTGACTCAGAACAGCGTAATAGTTGTGAGGTTAATTCTTACTGTTCTTAAAGATTGTTTTATATAGACGGATTATTATACTAGGTGAATGTCATTGGTTAGTATATAGGATTTATTTAGGTATTGAAGAGAATTGCTCATCTTATGAAGTTATTTCTGCATTTGATGAAATGGGGTGTGTGGGTGTAGTTGCTAGGGAGAGTGTAGTTGTAATATTCGAATGTTAAAAAGACTAATGTTTTTATATTTTACTTTATAATAGGGTGGTAGCGCTTGTAAATGCTTCGATGAATTAAAGTAGTGGTATTATCTCTCCATGCAAGATGAATTACTGTCATAATAGTTTGCTTGAAAAGGAATTCTGTCCATTAAGTGATGAAATGGTAATTACTACGTGGAATCAGCAGCCTATGTTATTATTACTTTTAGAACTTATGTTGATTGTGATAGTTCAATATATATGCTTATATTATATGTGATGTGGATTGTGATAGTAGAACCAGGGGGAAAAAAAAAAGAAAACGCCTTTAATTTTTTTTGGGGGGTCAAAGATTATGCCATTTTTTGGCCTTTTGGGGGGAAATCAACGGAGAGGACTATTTTCTGAAACAATTGGAAGAGTTTTTTTTCTTCTTGAAGATTTATATTAATGTTTGCAATTCTTTGAGAGGTTTGTTTGACTCTTGATGTGATATTGTTAACCTGCGGAAGTGATTGTCATCTGGCATCAAATACTAAATTCAAGTCGATAAGAGCTTTTGCGTTAAAGGAAATCTATGTACGTATAAGATTGTGAGGTGATGAACATATGGTATTCTCTCTTCGGTCTGGATTAAGTAATGGAAAATTGTTGGGATTTTTTTGGGAAGCAATAATTCTCTTGACGATTAGCTATTGTTCAAGCTGGATTATTTACTGCTGTATGTTCTTGTAAGGTAATATGTGTTTGATTATAAGGATGAGCTTGAATATAGTTAGAAGAATAGATAGTTATTTAGTCATCGGTGATAACTCTGTAGATTTTAAAATAAAGAGTAGATTATTATGTTATTATTTAATATAATTTATATATATATATATATATATATATATATTGATAATAATATATATATAATTATAATATATATATAATATCCTTCCCTCATATTTAGCTAGGTATCACTCAATATTACTTCTATTATATATATAATAACTATAATATAATCTAATCATGTATTCATTTACTCAGCTTCCGATACTCTAATAGACAAAATTCTTAAAATATTAATAAATATTATAATATTTGTTGTATAAAAAACAATATAATTAAATTATTATATCTTATCATACTTTCATAGTTCATAGTTACCTATATATCTAATATCTAATATCTCAAACACAACTACATACCTAAGCTACAAATTAAAGAGTAGATGACACATTTTCAATCCTCTTTTTAAGATTATATATTATATTTACTTAATATATATATATATATATATAAGGTTATAAATAAGGAGTTATGCAAAGCACGAATGCAAGCGAACCTCAAATTTAGAAGATCTCTTAAAAATAGTTAGTATTGTTTGGTAGAATAAGTGACTCCAGGATGACTGACCGCTTGACACAGAAGAAAGTTTTTCATATATTGTTTTTTACATTGGTTGGAAAAATTTGTTATTTAGAATTTGCTATTAAGAGGTATCGATGAGACTGTATCGAATACCATGTTGATATCTATAGTTATAACGAGTATTGCCGCAAGGAGGAATGATATATATATATAATATTATATATAAATATATATATATATATATTCATATATTATTATATATATATTATATATATATATATATTATATATATTATAGTATTAATATATATATATATAATATATATAAATATATATATATAATATATATATATTATTATATTATATATATATATATATATATATATATATATAATATATATATATATATATATATATAGGATATATATATATATATATATATATTAATATATATATATATATATGATATGTGAATATATGGTGGTCAGAAAAATTAGTATTATAATTTGTTTTATAATTAACCAAAAATAAAACCTTACTCAGATAATATAACTCCGTAGTTTGTAGTGAGGATATTTACTATCATAGAGAAGTAATACTTAAAGGTGAATAGCCATATTTTTATTTGTACTCAATTTATGTTTATGCTAAGTATAGTGGGTACTAAGTAGTGAGGGTGATGTATATATAATAGGTATTTATTATGATAATAAGAGTATAATGGTGCGGATAATAAAACCTTATGGATATAATTAATGTACCTTCGAGTCTCGCTCTAAAAAGTGATAGGAAATCTGAGTCTTAATATACATTTATTCGTATGTTCGGTATTCGCAGAGCAAAATGTGTTTTACTAAATGAGAAATTTACGTTAAAATATTGAACAGTGAATTAATCGATATGCAAAATATTCATCATGAATTTCATTATTCTTTAATAAATTTAACAGTTCTATTCCTAATAAATATATATGATTATTATTATTTCATTGATTTATTACAATGATAATCTCTTTTAGATAATACATTATTTTTATATAATTTTGAAGATGATTTTTTTTTATATTTTTAGTTATTATTTTAAGCATTGGTAAGGATGTTGTTGGTAATATTTGGCATCTTATTTGTATTTGAAATGTTGCTATATTATAATGAGGTAAAATTTCAGATTAGTTATTTCATTGGGTATTAATGGTATGGTTTTCAATACATTAAAATTTACAGCTTTGTTTTTGCTTATAAAGAGCATGCAATATTTTCGCGTATTTTTTGGAGTATTCTAAATGGTATTAGAATAAGGGAGAAAATGTGGCGCGTACTGTGTTACGTTGGTATTAATGTTGGCAATGCTGCTTTCAAAATACGAGAGATATGGACATCTGGTTGTGTTTTGTTCTTTTATAAAAGAACAAATAACTATATGTTTGGTTTCATAAGGAGTTATTTATGTATTGACAAAACTGAATATTTTTAAATTGAAAAACACCAAAATTTTAGTAAAACAGAAACTGGAACCATTGGGAATTATTGAGATAGGGTCAATTAACTTAGATTGGGAGCACGTTTTCAAATGATTCAGTACATTTGATATGATGGGAATTGGTAGCAACATTTATTAATTTTATGAGATACTTTTTAAATTTGGTAATAATATTAATTGGTATAAAATGTAACTTTTAAATATTTGTAATACAATAAAAAAGAATTGTGTGTGCTATAAATATCATATTTTCACTCTTATTAAATTAGTTCAGTAAATTGATACTAGTTTAAATATTTATTTTATATTTTATTGGAGAGTCTATAAGCATTGTGACTGTCATCATATGATGTCTCAAAAATTGGTAAAACCATTAATTGGTATTATTTTTTTTATGGAAACTTGAATTTAATTGTTATTATTTAATAACCAAAATTGGTAATATTGAATTGATATTTTTTATTAATTGCTATTAATTTATCTTTTAAAAATTAATAATTTAATTAATTGGTATTTTTAAATTTAAATCTGACAGTTAACTGTTACTATTTGTTAACTCTAAAATTTGTAATACAATTAGTATTGATACATAATTAATTGGTATTATTTTTTAAATATAAATCTGGCAACTAATTCCATTTACTAACTTAAAAATTAGTAAAATAATTAGTAACAATACAATCCAAAACAATTCACTACAATATTAATAACATAATTAATTGGTATTATTTGTTAATTTAAATCTGGCAATTAATTAATTGGGCCTACTAAATTTAATAACTAAAATTGTTAATAATTTTTATTATGATTAAACTTAACTGAAATAATTGATAACAATTTAATAATAAAATTATTGTAAACAATTTCAGTAAGCTTTCAGTACTGTTTAGTAATAAAATTGAATAACTCGCGTTATCTCGTTTATATGATATCTTAATATATAGCTTTTCTTAGATATTTTACGGAGTTATCTTAAAAATGTAGGAAACACATAGACATAGATTTGCTAGTATTATTTGATAAGACAGTGGTAAAAGTTGATTAAAAGATTATGTACCAATTAACTATTGGTTATAAAGTCATAAATATACAAAAAAAAAAAAAAAAAAAAATTAGTAATATCCGCGTAAGAAATAAATAGCGTCAAGGAGATCATTGTGAATTTATAAAATTAATAAAAGGAAAAAAAACAAAAAAAATTAAATAAATAAAAAAATAACAATATATATAATTATTTTTTATCTTTATTAATGGTATGTTTTGTAATTATGTTATCCTAAATTTAAAAATAATATATTTCCTCTTTTGGTATTAATGTATTGTAGCCTTATTTACCATAATTTAGCAGACAAACATACACATATGTTATATATTATTATATTATATTATATATATATATTATATATATTATTATATATATATAATAATTATAATATATATATATTAAATATAATAATTAATTATTATTATTATAGTATGAATATAATATATATAATAATATATAATTATAGTAAATTATATATATATATATATAATATATAATATATATTAATCATATAAATTAAATATATATATATATAGTATTATATAATATATATATAGGTATATATATAGTATGTTTGAAAAGCACATCCGGCTCCCAAACCTTTATTTCCTCTCATACATAGTTGGTTTCGTTATGTCGATGACATTATTACAATTATACACGAAACTTACCCATTGAATATTCCTGTCAACAACCTCAACAACCTTGTTAAACTCTTGATGAATATAAAACACATTAAATAACTCTATACCCAAAAATAACAAAATCTCTTATCCTTGATTATATAGATACTCAATATACATATACTCATATAATAATCATTATATACTCATTATTTAATGTGAATACACGAGGGTTACCTCAGACAAAGCCACACCCTCACCCGCAACTTTCCACTAGCTCAGTATTTACAGTAAATATTACCGATATATATACTTCAGTTCTAACACTTCTCACGATTATACAATAGAATGTTAAGAAAATGAAGATAGTTGTGTGCTAAAGACTGAGTAGTTAGAGATATTTTATAGAAGTCGAGAGAATAAGATGGAATTTCACTTTACGATTGTTTAACGTAATATCTGACCCTTCTAAATTTTTACGAATAAGTGAATGAAAAAATCAACTTATTTATCATTATACTGTGAGTATATATTGTCTATCTCTCGCATTATCCTCCTATATTTCCTAATCTAATTCACTCTCGTAAACATTTAACCTTTTTAGTAATATTACCTCAATAATAATCCAATACACAATCACATGATATATACTGCGAGTACAAACCATTTCTTATCACGATATGTATTGTGTATATATCTCTTCTCTCAGATTACTCTAAAATCTTACATTTCCTTTGCTAATCATATATTACAATAGCTATTATATATTCGTAAGTATAAATATTTTTCAAATACTCTATATAACCTTTACTGTATCATACAGCCATAACTATAATATAAACAATAACAATATACCATAACCGTGAGATACCCACTGAAGGATATAGTTGTATTACATCTGTACCCTGTACTCTATAAACAATTGATTCCTACCTTAAGTGAGTATCTCTATATTTGGAGAACCCTCAATATCTACTTTAATTACCTAGTAATCTAATACCTAACACAAATATAAATGACATTAATCTGAATATATCTCAATACACATATATTCAAAAATCCATTTATATCAAACATATATAATAAATAATCAATTAATGTATCATCTAGATAAGTAGTTGTAAACAGTGCTAAAATTTCTTCTTATTGCATCATATTCACTCGATAACTCATGTAAAATTGACCTATTATAATGCACCTCCTTTAAGTCGTACATGTAACAATTTTATATGAGTTATATTCATAGTGAGGCTGTTGGGATATACCTATCTAGAATCCCGATCATATATAACAATAATAATTCTCCCTAAACCGTGTTTTAATTTATTTAATATTATTTATTATTATTATTTATAATTATATATTATTAATTTATATTAATTAATTATTATTATTATTATATATTATTATTAGTATTTAATATATTTATTTAATTATTATTTATAATTATTATATATTATTATTAATTATTTAATAAAAATATTTCATATATTGTAAATAATTATTTGTGACAATATATTAAATAACTAAGTTTAAAGGTGATTTATGTGTATTCTCATAGCTGTAATAAGTCATATAACTAATTATTTAATTTAATATTATATTATATTGTATTAAATAGGTGAGTGTGCGTATACCGTGCCTTGTTTTATCATTTTTCATTGATTTTTGTGTTTACGGCTCATTTATTTTTATTTTATATTTAAAATAGCAACGGTGCTTGCCAAATTTACACGTTTAATACTTGTATTATATATTATATATATCATATTATATATATATATAATTATCTAATAATTCATATATTAATATAATATACGTAATGATTAGGTAAGGTATATGGTAAATCTCCTTTGATATACTGAATATTGTGAATAAACTATATGTATATATAATTATATATATCCTTCTATATTAATTAAATTTATGATTGTCCAAAATGTATCAAGTAGCATGACCTTCTATTTTCATATAATTGAATAATGTAATGTAAGTTAAGGAAGCTCACTGAATTTTTTATTCCATTATTCTAATTATGCTGGAAGAAAGTCTAGTGAGCCATAGCTGTGGTTCAGTATATGCTGAAGGCGTCGCACTGACCATTTATAGGTGTAAACACGAGTTTTCTACACAATGTCCACTCACTCAGAGATGAATAATCTCTCTTATATTTATAACTACGCATGCTGAGGGGTCAGCACCTCACTCACTATCACCCCATAATGATAGTGACTCTCGCTTTAACACCTCTAAATCTGTCTCGCATACTTTTAAATTTCATTTTATATTTTTTATTTCTGTGTTCTCTTTCTTCACTCACTCTTCTTCGATTATATTATAAAACTATATTTTCATCTTAATATATACTCGTTTTTAACCTCGCCTCTCATAAGCTGGTATTATATCATTTTTTTTAATATAAGAGAATGTTAAATAAATAATAATTGCAAATTAAAAATAATAAAATAACAAATGTTTTTTAATGCTACTGGGAAGCTGTCAGAGATGCCAGTGACGATAATTAGTCTTTAAAAGCTTATGTGACAGTAAGGCAAAAATGTTGGCGAAGATTTGATAATTTTTGATGCAATGATATATTTTCTGATCGCTTAATATATGAGATTAGTGTATATATTACGCATGTGTAGATGTAATAAAGTTAGAGAGTATGCACCGTCTTCTGATACTTATATTCTCTGCTTTCAATGTGAGGTATCTATTAAAATATCGTGATATTTAATGTTATAATTAAACTGTTCATTTTATTAATCTAATTACAATGTGATAAATCTTATAATCCTCCATACTCTATTTAACATGTATTGTTAGGCTATACTGCTTACTATAACATCTGACCTATTGGGAAGCGTTTATATTAAAATTGTAGGAAACTTATACGAATCTATGTTTAAGACATATGTTCTAATTCATTAAGAGCGATCTGTTCTCTTAATCAATATTTGAGTATCACCTCTTTATATAATGTTCGCTGTTCTATTCGTATTATAGCTCTCTCTCAGTGACTCACACATAATTGCAATTTATTATATTCAGTGATGCAGAGATATGAGTGAAGTATACCTGACCAACACAAATAGAGTATATACGATATTAATCGTCGCGATTTCAATATATGATTTATCTGTGTTTAAAGAAAATATATATATGTGATATGTATTATTTTCACTATTTACTCAAAATACAAATAATATCTCACACTATAGGATATAATAAATAAATAAAGCGTCACGCGTGCATTATGAATATTCTTCATATACTAACTAATTTCTATCTATATAATATTATTAGTAATGATATGTTGAATTCAATCTTGTGAGCCAAAATATTTTTACATAAATATACACTACTTATCCTCATTGATTTGTTGAGGTATCTTAATATTATATAGTTTTGTGTCATGATATACTCTCTCTCTGAATATATAGAACAATATATAATATCTCATACCAATACTATTGTGTTGATTAATTAACCGGCACGTTTTGATTAATATAGTGAATATTATATCGCCTTATCATTTTAATTTACATGTTATCCTCATATCCAAATTAAAAAAATTAAGTGTTGATCTCAAATAAATATTAATAATTTTATAAGTATTATATATATAATTTTTGTGTACACTGTATTATTTATGTGAATTTAAATATACTATAGACTATAATTAGTTAATATGTGGTATAGTGCGATAATAATCGTTGCGATCTACAATATATATTGTGATACTCGACCAATGTAGTCTCTCAATCATATACTCACTTCATTTTGCTAGATTAATATTGGATTGGATTGAAATTATATTTATATTTTTTTTTTAAATTTATAAATAATTATTGTATATTAAATCGGTTATAATATTATAATTTTATTTATAATAATTGAATCCTCTCGCTAACTTTGGTAAGGTACGTATATTTGTGACCTCAAGAGGATTTTTGATCAGCATTTTTTTATATGTGCTCAAGTGTTTTAAGGATCATCTAGTCCTCAAGTTAATTAAATCTTTATGGTCAAGATATAACTATCCTCAGCAAGCGGTAGCGAAAATATCATAGTATTCATGTGTAACTGATGTTTGGATTCATGAGTTGTATAATAGTAGAATAAATAAACCACAGGCTCAAATATCAGGATCCACGTTGTACACCAGTGGGGCCAAAATGTTTAAAAATTATTCAATTTATTCAATATAAGTATAATATGGTATATGGTGTTACAAATAAATATATTATATTATATAAAATATATATACATATATTATATATATATAATATATATATATATATATATATATATATTATATATAGTTATATATATATATATATATATATAATATAATATATTATAATATATATATATATATAGTATATTAATATAATAATTGATATAAGTGTATAGTATATAATTTATACTATATTATTATATATAGTATTATATATAAATTGTGCATCACTAATATATATTAGCTTATATTATTATTTATCATTACAATTTTAAATATATTATATTTAATAATAATTTATATATATAATAATATAATATTATAGTTATATATTATATATGGTAGTTGCTAAATATTTGCTCAAAGTCATCAGACTTTATCAGCATATAAATATAATTGAAACTAGTAATTTAGAATATACTTTCACGTGAGGAAAGGTGACGAGAAGATACATTTAAGGAGAATTTGTATATCTTTTCTTATCACATTTACTAAAGGTAAGATAAAATCTACAAATAGTAACTGGAGTGATGAGAAAAAGTTCCGAATAAACTGTGTATTGCGAGTAAAGTAAATATATATAACAAACTGAATATTAGTAAATTTCATAAAAATAAATGATAACTTACAGACGCTACGGATATACTCTATTTCTCATATATATTTATTATATTTTTTCAGTATAATATAAGATATTCGTATTAAGATAATTTATATTATTATTTATTTTATCTATTTTTATATATATATTAATAACTAAACAAATAGTATAGATATAAAAAATTTATATCTAGTTTTATATTATGTACATTAGTAATTATATATTATAGATAAGTAAAATAAAAATACCTGTTAATGCATAATATCCCCTAAAATATTGGTACTCATATAAAAAAATATAATTTTATAAGACAGCTAGTTAATTTAGATACGAGTGATATTATAAAATAACGCAGTATCGTAGACTGCGCCTCTAAATATGTGATGTTTTATGTATGTTTAATATTAATTAATGTTCAATGACCTGAATTTTGTCACTGAAAACTACTCTGAATGTGAAGTTAAATGTATACAAAGGTATAAAAAGATTCAAAGTACAAACTGTATCCTGATACCTCACTGGGTGAATATAATAATGCCAATTATTATAATCTAGTTTAGATGTCTGGTATTAAATTTATCTCAGTATGACACTCAATTGGTAATGTGACTAAATGAATTGTGACATAGTTTGAAAGTGTAGATAAATAGTCAATTTTGATCTCGCAATGGTTATATCTCATTGCTGGGAATTATAATTATGAAGGGTTTATTGTACTATTTCTGTCTAGATAAATTTGCTCAGTATATTGAATCTCCCTTGACTTGGAATATATATTTATCTGTAATACTTGTATTATATAACTAGTATCATAGTGTATGTGATATATACGTGAACTGGATCCTGCTTGGTACAAATATAATATGCATGGGTTTATCTGTTCTTGGTATTTACTCTTCTGACCTATGATAATTCTCAGTAATGTACTCACTCTCATGTGCTGGTATAAATTTATTATTATTCAGCACTTAGTGTACTTTGATGTGCGAATTATATAATATGATTATTATATGAGCAAACCTCTAAAGAACATCGCTCCTCTTAGTAGTTAAATATTTGAACTCGCCGCTTCCCGCTGGAAAACTTTGCACTGTCCAACGCGATGCCGGTGGAAGATGGCGCTGGCTAATCCAGAGTAAATGATATATTAGGATGGAGAAAGAGAAAGAGATATCCAATCAGAGAGAAGATGTGAGGATAAATAGGTTGAACACAATCTAAGAAGAGAAGAGAAAGAAAGAGAGAAAAAGAAAGAGAGAGAAGAGAAATAACTCAAAATGGTTTATCAAATAGATAGGAGTGAATGTGAGAGAGAGGAGATGAGAGAGAGAGACGGAGAGTGAGAGGAAAGACAGAGGGACAGTGAAAGAGACTGACTGAAAAACATCAAATAAAGATTTGAAATTCAAAATGAGCAAATATTCTGTTTCTCTCTTAAAAAATACCTGACTTCGTTAGTTTGGGTGAAATCAGTTAACACAAAAACGAAAACATTTTCAAAAATGTAAATTACTGAGTAAGAATAAAAATAAGAATAAAATTAGAAATAAAAAAGGAATGAGAGGAGCAATAATAGAAATACAAATAGAAAGGAAATAAAAAAAAGAAATGAGGTAGAAGAAGAATGAATAAAAAATAATTAATATAAAAATTAATTAATAATAAATAATAATAATAATTATAATAATAATAATAATAATAATAATAATAATAATAATATAATAATAATAATAATATAATATAATAATAATAATAATAATAATAATAATAATAATAATAATAATAATAATAATAATAAAATAAATAATAAATAAATAATAAATAAATAATAATTAATAATTAAATAATAATTAATTAAATATAATAATAATAATAATAATAATAAAAAAAAAAAAAAAAAAAAAATAAATAATAATATAATAATAATATATAATATAATAAAATATAATAATTAATAATAATAATAATAAATAATAATAATATTAAAAGATAATAATAGAGTAACTCAAATGGTAATAACAATTATAGTGCTATATAATACTTATAAGCAATGTTAAAATAATAATTTAAAATTAATGTTAAAATAATAATAATTAAATTAATAATAATAAATAATAATAATTCAAAAGAAATATTAAAAAATAATGAATAATAATAATAATAATAATAATTATAATACTACTAATAATAATAATATAATAATAATAATAATAATAATAGACTAATAAATAAAATAACAATATACTATTAATAATAATAATAATAATAATAATAATAATATAATAATAATAATAAAAAATAATAACAAATAAACTAAATAATAATAATTAAAATTAATAATAATTAAATAATAATAATAATAATAATAATATAATAATAATAATAATAAATAATAATAAAATAATAAATAATAATAAATACATAATAAATAATTAATCATTAAGTTATAATAAACATACATGAGAATAATAATAAAAAAAAACCTTTCATCTAATATAATAATATAATATAAAATAATATACTACTAACTTTTAATAATGATAATTATAATAATAAATACTTAATCATGATAATAATAATAATAATAATAATAATATAATAATAATAATAAATTAAATAATAATATTAAATAATAATATTAAATAATAATAATAATAATAATAATAATAATTAATAATAAAATAAATAATAATACTTTTGACAAGTTTCTTTCAATTCTTCTAATAGTTCTTTATTTTCAGAAGAAATTTTATTAGGACTATTCAGAATAAAAAGAAGTTAAAACTTTAATTATTATACCAATATTTTCGCCTGCCCATACTTTCAGGCCATGATCACGGTTTAACTAACTATTATTATAATGCAGCTTATTGAAATAATTTCTAATATAAAAATCTAAAAATATTTTACATTAATTGTGAAGTTGGAAAAAATAATTTTGATGAAAAATCAAAAAAATCAAAAATCAAAAAGGCTTACATTGCTTTTGGCAAATACAACTATTATCATGGATACTAGGTGTACCTGCAAACACTCAAATATTCAAAAAACATTCAAGCATCATTCATTCATTAAATTTCACATTGATGTCCGCTTAAGTTTTTTTAATAAAAAGAGATTCTGCTATGCGCAGATAGTTAAAATTACAACTTGAAAATAAAATTTTAAAACAAATTTTAGTTTATTTCAACTTTAGGAGGGGATTTGTGATCCGTCTTGTAATGCTCACATTAAAAAAAACTGAAGAACCTGTGTTGCAAAATTCGGGTTCTTAAGGTGTTAGTTGTGTATCCCACAATAAGAGGAATTACATCCTACTTATTTGCAAATAAAATGATACACAACATAACTTCTGTAATCCTCGAACAATGACCGCGGGTACTAAAATATGAGAAGACACTCGTCTCGGTGTATAGTAACTTCTAACATTTAATCTTTTTTCTGTCCTTAAACATGTTCTTTCAATTATGTTTAATTTTCGTTCTTCTCAATAGAAAAATTTGTCAAGTTTAATTTTTCCTAGGAGGAGAGGAGCGACAATTAAACATTAATTGCTAAAGCGAACATGTTAAGTCAGAGAAAAGGGTAAATGTAAGAATTATATACACCGAGACGAGTGTCCTCATATTTTTAGTACCCGTCGGTCATTGTTCGGAGGATTACAGAAGTTATGTTGCTGTATCAATTTAATTGCAAGCAAAAGTAGGCCATGTAATTCCTCGTTATGTGGGATACCACAACTAACACCCTTAAGAAACCCGAATTAATGCAACACAGGTATAAACCCAAGTTAACAGTTTGAGTGTGAGCCATTACAAGACGGATCCACAAATTTCACCCTCCGTCCACACACGAAGCTTGAGAATTCGACGATTGTATTAAAATCTCTCTATTTCAAGTTGGTAATTTTAACTATTTCCGCCCGAGGACACCGGTTGTCCGGAACTGGTCTCAGCCCAGATTTCATAATCTCCCTCTCCTCTTCAATGAAATGATCTCACATAGCGTACCTTTCTCAATACTGTGTGACGTCACTCACTCGCAAGAGTACACTCAGCATACATGGAATAATGACATTGACCGCTGTTAATCTAATGCGATAATGCGCTGTGCATTTTCGCTCATAATATATTGAGTCCGTGTGTTCAGCGAGAGATTAAGCTGCACATCATCTATAACTCATCCCTTATATCTATAATTATCGATATATAGCTAACTCTGCTAGAACTCAATGTTAGCTTCTCTCTTGATGGATTATGCTCTGCATTAATTTCGTTAACGAGTGTGTTTCATATCCAACAAGATTTATTTTCTCATTTCACATATCTTCATATTAGATGTAAAATAATTTTAGATTCTGTTATATTTGATAGTTTAATAATGTCTGTGAACTGATAACGCTCTACGTAGTAGTGTTCTAACATACTCTAAGTTACAGCTTCCACTCGTGTGTCAACTCGAGTAGCATGATGCCTGTTGGTACAGGTGGACACGAAGTAATATATCTCGGCTTGTGTTCATATACTATACATTAGGAAACTATAATACTTCGCCCTCTAAAGCCTACTCTTCATCCTCCTAATTTCTGATCTGCTGCACTAGTCCCTTAATAAATATCCTTCATTCCCATAATATACAAGAGAGAGGAATGCAAATACTCTAATATGTAGACAGAGATTGCGCAAAGATACATCGCTTTACAGTGCTCAGAGAAAGCATTGCCATATGCTTATATCCCTCGCCGCGCGTGTAATATATAAATCGTTGTATACCAGAGCGTCTGAATTCACAAATTAACTATAGAGCGAAAGAGACCCCTTATAACCCCAGTGTGAGTTTAAGTATTTCTCTGAATATTAATAGTAATAATAATAATAATAATAATGCAAATTCAAATAAAGGTATTATATGAATAATGAGATAATACTCACTTTATTAAATAATTAATAATGGATCCGATAATAATAATAATAATCACATTATAAAAATACAATAAAAATATAATAAATAATAATAATTATCAAATAATGAATTAAAGTTAATAATTTATCTTATATAATAATAACTCTAAATCAAATCTAAAGACATAAATTAATAAATAATTATCTCTCTCATATAAATCATATATCTAATAAATTATATTAATCCTCCTCTAGAGAGTAATATAATAAAATAGATAATAAAATATACAATATTAACATACTTACTTTTGATAGAGTCTGTGTTGTGGTCATAGCATCAATTAAAAAAAATATATAGGTAACTAACATTCATAAAAATATAAATAATAATAATAAATAATCAATAATAAATTTAAAATAATTAAATACATTAATAATAATATATTAAATTAGTTTTGAATAATTTAGTAATTATTTATAATAATTAGACCACTTATGGTAATCATGATTTAAAACACTCTACCCCTCCACCCCTACCCCACGAAAAAAAAAGAATAAAAAAACTCGTCAAATATTACTCTGCTCATTCATACTATCCCTACCTCATTCCTAGCCAAAGTTGGATGAATGTTATGAATATGTTCGCAGTGATGTTTTTTTTTTTTTTTTAATTAAAAAGATCATACAACGCGGACATTGACTTAGCCTAAGAGAAGAACTCCTCTAGGTAATTGCTACCACCTAGAATCCGAACCCAGGCCCTTTCCCTGCAACTTTGTAGCTCTACCGATTGAGCCAGGGTAGCAACAGTTGTGTCTACTGTCTCGTTTTTCTAGTTTGGAATCTTCCGAATTTTATTCCCTATGACCTTGTTCCTTTTTGCCAATCTACGACTAAGGTCATCTTTTTGTTTTCTTACCTCCAATCTCAATTGATTAACCTATATTCTTCGATACCTGAACTATAAAATAGAGAATATTCTCTCGTTTTCTCCTTCCTCAGAATCATCAATATCTGTAATTTCAATGTTTATTATTGTCAATAACTTTGCTTTTGCTCTCAAAATGTAGATGGTGAACATATCTACCAATTTTCTACTCAGAATAACCTTGAACAGATGGTGCAGCTCTCTATTCATATCCTAATACCCTTGATCGCCTTGTAGATTAATCCAACATATTAGATCCTTCACTTAATACTTTCAAACTCTTTCCAACTCTGCGTTCCTCTGATGTCTATGTCTATGTCTATGTCTATGTCTATGTCTATGTCTATGTCTATGTATATGTATATGTATATGTATATGTCTATGTCTATGTCTATGTCTATGTCTATGTCTATGTCTATGTCTATGTCTATGTCTCCTGTTCTATCTTTCGCAGGAACGTCCTCTCAAATTCGGGGAAATATTTTTGGGACTTCCGTGCTGCTAAGTGGTCGGTCGGGTTTAAGGTCGTAGTATAATCTGATTTCCTTTAGGCAATTGCCAATTTGGCGGATGGGGGGACTCCACCTATTACGTATGCACATATTATTCTCTCCAGTATGAATTGAATATGTTCCATTTTCTTTTCCTTGAACTGAAACTCGGAAATCTTAATTTAATTTTGCATGTCTTCGTATTATCCGAAGTAGGTTCTCTACCATCTGGAATTTCCGACGCTTCCAAACTCCAGAAGGCAATTCTTTTTATATTTTATCCCGAAATCGCATAAAATAAAATAAAAAAATCTTTTAGGGCACTCCATTCTCAAGCACTTTCTGGCACTTTTCTTAAAATGCCAACTCTGTTTCCGACAGCACATTTGCTGTCTTACCTTCAACTAAATCTAAACTCTTGGCCCTCAGACTTCCAATTTAGACGATTCTAGAGTTATTCCTCCTTCATTTTTCTCCTATTCCTCCTTTACTTTTCTCCTATTCCTCCTTTACTTGTCTCCTTTTCCTCCTTCACTTTTCTCTTATTCCTCCTTTACTTTTCTCCTATTTCTCCTTCACTTTTCTCCTATTCCTCCTTCACTTTTCTCCTATTCTTCCTTCACTTTTCCTATTCCTCCTTCACTTTTCTTCTATTCCTCCTTCACTTTTCTCTTATTCCTCCTTTACTTTTCTCCTATTCCTCCTTCACTTTTCTCCTATTCCTCCTTCACTTTTCTCCTATTCCTCCTTCACTTTTCTCCTTTTCCTCCTTCACTTTTCTCTTATTCCTCCTTTACTTTTCTCCTATTTCTCCTTCACTCTTCTCATATTCCTCCTTCACTTTTCTCCTATTCTTCCTTTACTTTTTCTATTCCTCCTTCACTTTTCTTCTATTCCTCCTTCACTTTTCTCCTATTCCTCCTTTACTTTTCTCTTATTCTTCCTTCACTTTTCTCTTATTCTTCCTTCACCTTTCTCCTATTCCTTCTTCACTTTTCTCCTATTCCTCCTTCACTTTTCTCCTATTCTTTCTTCACTTTTCTCCTATTCCTCCTTCACTTTTACCCTATTCCTCCTTCACTTTTCTCCTATTCTTCCTTCACTTTTCTCCTATTCCTCCTTCACTTTTCTCTTATTCCTCCTTCACTTTTCTCCTATTCCTCCTTCATTTTTCTCCTATTCCTCCTTCACTTTCCTCCTATTCCTTCTTAACTTTTCTCCAACTAATTTATGTCTAACGTTGTAATTCCTTCTAGAGATCCGATTTTTGTACTCTCTGAGCATAACTATTAAATTATTACGCCTGTGGTTCTCAAACCTTGTGCTTCCGAGCTTGGACCTTGCATATTAAACTCTTTCGTCTCTGCCTGTCAACTTTTGTTTTACCTTCCTGATGGAGAAGTGAGCAAATTTAGCCTTTATAGAAAAGGGGGATCCTTCTCATATGGTCCTATTGTTTTAACCTCTGTTCTCACTAAAGATTTCAAATTTATCCTTAAAGATTTAGATATTCCATATCTAAAATAATCTTAGATAATCTAAGACAATCTAAGATAATCTAAGATAATCTAAGATAAGATAATCTAAAATAAGATAAGATAATCTAAGATAAAATAATCTAAGATAGTCTTCTGATAATTCTTCTGATCTCACCTTCCATTGGCAGTTTGACTTCCATAAGCAACGCTCTATGATGATCTTTCCAATTCTGTGAAACTTCTACTGCATCGCTAGACATATCGAAAGTTTCCGATAGAATCTGGCATAAAGCTTAAGTTTTAAACTTCCCTCTTTCTATCCTATCTATCCTTCTCTAGGATTTCCTTTCTTCCTTTCTTCCTTTCTTCCTTTCCTCTTTTTTCTTCCTTTCTTTTGTTCTTCCTTTCTTCCTTTCTTTCGTTCTTCCTTTCTTCCTTTCTTCCTTTCTTCCTTTTTTCTTTTCTTCCTTTCTTCCTTTTTTCTTTTCTTCCTTTCTTCCTTTCTTCCTTTCTTCCTATCGTCTTTTCTTTCTTTCTTCCTTTCTTCTTTTCTTCCTTTCTTCCTTTCTTCCGTTCTTCCTTTCTTCCATTCTTCCTATCTTCCTTTCTTCCTTTCTGGTTATTTCTTGTCATCGTACACACAAATATAACTCTATTCTTTGAAAACATACAACTCAAACCTTCGTCCCTCCTGAGTTAATATTCTTGGTGTTTTGTTATTTTCGTGACGTTATTTGGAAGGGTGGCTTATTTTCCATTGATAGGCAAACTGGGTGTATACCGAGGCATCTTCGGAATATCCTCACACTATACCTCTTGCTTTTTCTAAATAGAGAGGTGTTCGTCCCTGTATTAAGAATGAATCACTTATCTAGTGTGGTTCCATTCATACGGTTCTTCGTAAAAAGGAGGTCAAGGATTTTTCTCTTTATCAAATATCCTGATCTTCCTAACTCTCTTTAATCCCTTCAATCCTACACTTTTCTTCTGAACTCTAGAGAAGCATAAATCCTCTTTTGATGGGAGTACGTAAGGCAAGTAGTCTAATCCAGAGGTTTTCAACCTAGATAAGAGGTTGAAACAAGTTCAGTTCGGACTATGCCTCTTCCTATATTTTGCGAAGTGCATAAAATAATAGAAATTCATTAAGAGAACTCAAGGTGAATATGTTTACAACGAAAATTAAATGCGAAATAAAGAAAAAAATATATTTAGAGAATTAGAAGTTAAAAGTAAAACTTATATAAAACAAAAGCTGACATAGAATTTCTAAATAAAATAATTAATAATAATAATATATAATAATACCACTAAGTAATAAAAAAATAATGAGCATGTTTAAGATGCCGATAAAAGCAAAGTCAATAACGTGTTTTCTGTGTTGTAAACATGATCTCGCTTCTATCCGGATGATTGGTGAGAAGCAATTAATTCAAAGGGAAAGTTAACCAATAATATATTAGGTTGGTAGTATGAAAGCCCATTTCGAGTAATTTTGGTGAGAAGTATTTACTACATTATTAAATGATTAACAAACTGAGATTAAGTATCATGCTAATAATTGTATGTTGCTTTAATTTATATTAATTATAAATTATTATAGATTAGTATTAAGTGTAAGAATCCAATGTTTGTCCTATTAACAATTCTCTATTCTTGATTTATTTGGATAAAGATATCTGAAATCAGGGTATTTATTCATATAAAGAGTTAATCTATTATTGAGTTAAGATAAACATAGAATTTTAGATATGACTCCCAGAATGAGTTATTATATGAAATATGAGGTAATGTGTTTCATTGTCAGATACTAATACAACTTTTTAGAATTTAATTTGAGTAACATTATTAAGACTGATTAACTTATGTAACTCGAGAGTGATGATCCTAGGATGGTACCAATATATAAATTTAAAGTATTAACATTTTGAGCATAATGCATTTATTAGTATATTTATGATTCCACCTCACATAATGTGTTATGATGAAATTGAGAAGTAACTCCAATGTGATATAATAGTATGATAAGTTGCTAAACTAATATGGCAATAAAGATGCATCATGTTGCGTATATAATGTGCCATGGAAGGTTCTGTGCGCGCGATCTACAAAAAGTTCAGCAAGGCAAATGTCGGCTATAACGCTCTTTTACTAATTTCTATATATACGTTTCGTGCTTGAGCCAAATTATCCTATGGTTCTTCACACATAACTCATATCACCTTACTTATAAAATTACGAACTATTTATAAACATTTAACTGGTACATAGAAGCGAAAACAGCATTTGCTTCTACGAGACTAGGAAACTTTATTTGAGTAAACAGCAGTAAGCTTCAAAAGAATTAAGAATATATTGGTTAATAATACTTATACCTCAATATCTCTAGATAAAAAATTAGACTTTAATAAATAAAAAAATCTCGAGAAAAACCAGAAGTAAAAGTATTCATTGTCAGGTTTGTGATCTTATTCTTTAACAGATTTAATACGATAGATAGATGTAAAATTATAGATTATCAGGTATTAATATGAAAATTATTCAATTATTGGAAGTAAAGTCTCAAATATCTAACGCTAATATGAGAGAAAATAAAACTTAGATTTTAACTAAAAGCATATTGATAAACTTTATACTCACTATGTTTCGCGAGTAATGAAACATATGAGGATATAAGGATAAATGTGAATATTCATAGTATTATAATATTCCAATTCACATGTTACTATTTTGATGGACTCAAGTAATGCACCTTTTATTTTACATCTATTATTTCCCAAATAGTATGAACGGGTATCTATTAACATATACAAACATAAAATAATTTATATACTCAATGAGTACCTAGTAAGTCTTGAACACTAATAAAAGTTTTTTTTTACTTTTTCACATTAAATCACATTTACAACAACTAAAATAACTTACAATAATAGTTAATGTGGACCGTTAGAAGAAATGGGGTTTGTAGTTTTAAGATGTAGGGTTTAATATGAAAAGTTTTTCATGTTCATAGTAAATAATGCAACTGGAAAAAATAATGTTTTAACTTATTACCACTCACTAAAAATAACATACGCTCACCTGCACACACAAACAGATACATAATTATGTCTAAAACCTTCAGGTGTGCTGCATACAGTAAGTTCAACAATGATAATTGATAATCTGTCATGATCGTGTATCTATAAATAATTGCAATTTGTTATATATCTTGTACGCTCCTCTTAATATTTAATACCAAGGTCTGTCATTTGTAATCAATTATAGACTGTTTCTATTTACATTGATATTGTTTATAAATTTTTACGATATCTTCATGAAATCTATTACTATTCTCAACTTTTATATCTCATCTATTAGAAATATAATTTGTATAAAATTTATGGAAAGTGCATTGAAATTCATCACCTTAAATCATCCTTATATTTTACAAATAATGAGATGTAATAATTTAAATAAGAAATTATATTTAACAATAAAAATAATTATAATAATATATTAATTATATATAAAAATTAATAAATATAATTATAAATAAATATAAAAAATTAAATAATAATAATAATTACCAATATAATTATATAATAAAATATAAACAATTAATATAATTAAATTATTAATATAAATAATTATTACATATTTTATTCTATGAATAAAATTATATGTAAAATATAACGAGAAACTCATATAAAAATAAATTTAATATATTCAATGATATGCCACTCACTTAAATACAGAGGTAATAAGAACAAAACATGAAGTTGAAGATTTTAAACTTTCAATTTTTAACTTTATTTATTTATATATGTATATAAATTTACTATTATATATAAATGAAATAATACAATTTATCTGATAATAGGCGGGACACAATTGTAACATACACAAATGTTGTGTCACTTATGAAGCCCAAAACTTAAATTAATAAAGGTGATTATATAATTTAACGTAATATAATTGTGCATAAAAAACTATTATTGAACAATTAATAAATAACATATAATCACTTAAAAAAAAATTTTGCCCCCCTTTCTCCTTTCCATCATCCCCTCTAATCAAAAATTGTGCTCTGTAAAAAGTAATTTATTTTTACACACACTATATAATAAAAATATAATAATCAATACCTATAAATCAAAAGTAAAATATATTTATATTAATCAATTTAAAATTTTATATAATTAAGTTAAAATAATTTAAAATTATAAACATATCATATAATAATAATCATCAAGACTAACGTTTCACTTCTAAATTAAATTTATAATACTTCAATCGTTCATATATTAAATTCAATAATTAATTTAAATTAATAATTATATTTAATAATTTTTAAATAATTAAATATAATTTAATTCTGTTAAAGATAATAATAAATAATAAATAATAAGCGGCAATTTATATGAAGAGAAAGATATGGTATCACTTATATTTATCACGCCAGTAAATTGCTAGAGAGATTCCTATCTAGTCTGTGAAGAAATGATGGTACTTTAGAAAAATATAATTAAATATAATAATAAATAATAAATAATAATAATATAATAAATAAAATAATAGGATAATAATAATAATGAGCTAATATTAAACATAGTAATACAAATTTATATAAAATATAAATATAATAGGTACTTATCGTAAAAAAAATAAAATAATTGAGATCACCAAAATCTTCACATATATAAGAGACACATAAATCTTAATAATAATATAATTTGAATATAAAAGTAAAAAAAATAAGACATGTATTGAAAGCTAAGAAAAGGTCAAGTATGTTGGAACAAATATTAGAAGCCACAATAGGTCATATTCGAGACCTGAAATATAATATAATAAAATAAAAAATACTAATATATAATAAACATAATATATTAATAAATTAATAATAAATATATAATAAATTAATATAAATTAAATTAAAATAATAAATAATAATAAAAAATATAAATTATCTGGTTTATTGAGAATAGGATTATAAATAATAATAATCTAATATGTAAATAGATATAAATATATATACTATATATGTAAATAAAATATATAAAGTAAATAAATTTACTTTTCTTTTGTACGAATATAGAGTCAATAAATAAAAAATAATAAAAAGATTATTAAAATATATGTTTGGAATTATATAAGTAAGGAAAATAATCTCAAAAATAATAAAGATATATAAATATAGAATTAATATGAAATATAAATAAAATTAAGATGAACTTGACATAATTTATAAGTTTTCAATAGAATAAGAAACACCTTTTACTACTCTCCATCTACTAAAGAATAATGGTCATCAAAAAGAATAAGAACACCAAAAGGGCCATTGTTACAAAAATATTGAATAAAAATAATATAATACAGAAAATTACAACTATCTAATATAATAATAATAATAATAATCAATAAAATAATAAAGCTGATAATAAGATAATGAAAATAATTAATTAACAATCAGAGAAATTAATTAAGAGATTAAATAAAGAAATCAATATTTAAATTTAAAAACAAATTAAAAAAGAGAAGTATACTAAAAAGTTAATGTACAATAATATATATAATATTATGAGTTAATATCAGGCACTATGACATGAGATACAAGAAAATTCAACACATATGAGGCAGAGCTGAGAGCAGAGATAAAACATTTGGGAGTAGAGAAAAAATCGAAAGTATAATTAAAATGCAATCTTTTTATAGGCATACTTCAATTCTCATAAAAAAAAGAGAAATTGAAAATAAAATAAGTCCTATGCAGAATTTTCTATCTAATAATAATCACAGTTGAAACTGGTTTCGTCTGGTTTAAAAAGCCCCGAACTCCAGCTCCCTGATTTGATGGAAAGACCTGAAGAACTTGATAGATTTATAAAATTTGAAGAAATAATGGATAGAGAGAAATACAATAAATTTTCTACACTTTCTTGACTAATGATCAAATCACATCTTTCAGCAAAAATTTTAAATAACACAAAACCCTTTCCTTCCATATGGATTATGATATGGCAAAAAATCTGCCTAAAAGCGCCGTTAGCTACATTTTCCCTGTCTCCATACACGAAAACAACATTTACACGCCGACAATTCACTCACTACTCTTGCCAATTGATACCCCAGAGAAACCACAAGAATAAAACGATCAGAGTACCATAAAACTTTACAACAATATTCGTATAGAAAAATGATAAAACAAAAATTAACTATTTTTTTTTACATGGATCAATGAGGCTAAATTAATAGAAAACCAAATAGATAGCTTAAAAATAACTAGAAAGGTGATTTGTATACTTTTTTTGGACAACTTTGCCCGGACAATATCAAACCCAATATGTAAACATTACAAATAATACTTATCCAAATTTAGATGGAATTTTAAATAATGCATTTGAAGTTCAAAATAGAATTGGTAAGAGTGGGTTAGTAAATATAAAATCAAATGCAAATACATACACTACTAAAACAACAGCACAAGTTGATAAAAAAAACAGTTGCTTTAGCTACTAATATTGATGTGAATCAAAAACAAAAAAACAAACACTGAAACAACAAAAAGGATTGGTTGTTCTATTTGTCAAACATTACAATACGCAGATTGTATGGACCATAAATTGTATAGTTGCCCAACTTTCAAACACCTGAATAAAGATTGCAAAAATTTAAATAAATGGAGGTTAACTAAATGTGGGTATTAAATCATAAAATTGAAAACTAGGTTTAAATTTAATGCAAAATGTAGAAATTGTAAATTCATGGCACTCCGCATTTTTATGTATTAAAACAAAGTGGCCCTAATTGCAAACTCAAAACCAAAAAAAACAATAAATAAAATAAATGCACAACAGAAACATCAACCAATGTTGTGGAATTAAATGTTACTCCTGTAGAAAATCCTTCTTCAGAACAAGTAGCAAATTGTTTATTATTAAGTTCTTTAAATGTAACAAGCAGTCAAAATATAACTCTTCCTACTTTCACCACAACATTGTGTATTAAATAAAAACAATAACAACCAAGACTGCGGGTTTTATATGATTCTGGGTCTGAAATAAATTTTATATCTCAAACAGTAGCACAAAACTTAAATAAAAGTTGAACAGTCTGAAAATAATGCCTTAAATGTATAAGGGTTTCATAAGCAAATTATTACAAAACCTTCTATTATAGAAGTTGATATAAAATAAATAATAAAAATAACAGTAATTGTTGCAGCTGTAGTCCCTTCAATACAAACCAAAGTGATACCTCTCCCTCAAATTGTAAAGGCATTTGAGGAACCTAAAAACCTTTAGCTGATAAGCACCTGAGAAATAAGAATAATAGAACATTTAATATACTATTAGGTGTGAATGGAGCCCACATACTACCAATAAATGCAATGCTCATTTGGGTTAACAAACAACAGTTCACTGTTATATTACACTTCTTTAGGAATCTTATTAGCAGAACTTTAAATAAAATTAATAAAAAATTTGCCATATCGAAGTATATAAAGAAATTTACAGAGCAGGCTGATTTGCTCGCAAAAAAGGTAGAAAAGAAAATTAATGAGATGACAAGAAAAGTATTAGTCCATCTCATCTCTAGTTCAAAATAATACTAGCATAGAATGGGATGATGATCTAGTAAATAAAAATTTAATGATTTATTAAATTATGATAGTTTTGATTGTCCTAAAAAATTCTCAGAGCTAAACATAGAACTTATAAAACACTTGATTACAAATACACTTGTAGATGTGGATACAGGTCGATTGATTCTTCCGTACAGTTCAAAGTAGATAAATTAATATTTTGCCAAATAATTTTAATTTGGCCGAATTCAGTATTCAATTCAATACTAAAAAATATAAAAAGAGCCTCTAAATTAGAAGCGTACGATAATGTCATATTTGAACAACTTAACCAAGGTATCATTCAACCTGTTGAAATAAATACAGTAAAAAATAATAATAAAGTTTCATTTTTAGCTCATAATGCAGTTTTTAGAGATCATGTAGAAACGACAAAATGCCGAATTGTATATTTGTCGAACTTATGTGATAAAACTCAACCAACTAATTTATCACATAATAATGCTAGCTTGCCAGGACCTAATTTAAATAATAGATTGGATATTGCATTAACACTACTAAGGTTTAATAAGTATCTGTTGGTATTTGACAATGAAAGAGCCTTTCACAATATTAAATTGCCTTTTGAGGATACTGAAAGATTCCATTTTTTGTGGTTCAAAAATATAAAAGAAAATGATTTTAGTATTGTTTCTTATAAATTAATGCGACTTCCGTTTGGTATTAGATGTAGCCCTTCCATTCTCATGGTAGCACTTTACATAATATTAATATTGCATATTCATACTTGTGATGAGTTTGAATGTGAACTTAGGAAGATTTTGTATAACCTGTCTTATATGGATAACTTAGGTTATTCTTCATCTTCTGAAAGTGAAATTATTCTTCTTATCATAGGTCTCATGTTATATTTAACAAATTATGGGTTCAATTTGCAACAATTTCATAGTAAATTCACCAAGAGTTTTTAAAAATTAAATTATAGTGAGTTAGAAATATTAATGTAGTGTGGATGGGCCTAATAAATGATCCACGTAAAATGATTGGGCGAATGGGGATACTCCATAGTGATACTTGTATAAATAAAATATAAATGGATCCTAAAGGCAACTTTGAGATCTATTTTATCTACTATAAATGGTCTATTTGATCCACTAAATATTGGGCTTCTGGGAAGAATAGAGCAAAATTTAAACTACGAAATAATAAAGATATAACTTGGGACAAAAATTAGATAGTAATTTACTAAAAGAATATAAAAAATATTTTGCTCACAATATAAAGTTTAGCGAAATCCTGAATTAAAAAAGAATTTATTGGGATTATGCTTCTTCATATAATATAGCATTTACTATGCTAGTAAGGGCATTTATGGTAGTGTCTTATATTTACAAAATACAAATAATAGTGAGCTGCTTTTTTGTGTGCAAAAATAATTAATTTCAAACAAAAATATAAACAGATCTATTCCAGTTATAGAGCTATTTGCGGTAAAATTTGGAGTACAGATGTCTAATAGAAATTGTTTGAAAAATAAACTAAATACATTTTATATACCCTGATTCAATGGTAACATTGTGGATTATAAATAAAATTGAGAAATTAACAAAATTGAAAAGAAAATGAAACCTTATAAATAATCAGCTGAATTTTATTGAAACTGCATGTGAAACACCCGATAACTTTTCATATTGTGAAGGATCTCAGAATCCTAGTGATTTTGTTACTCGATGTGTTTCATACGTAAGGTTTTAATTAAAAAAATCAACTTACTTGTTTCAAACTTAAACACAATAATGTAAAGGTTAAAAGTCACTGTTCCAAATTCTATATATATACATAAATACAGATTTTAAAATATTTATAATATTCAAACTTTTTCTTTTGTACCCTTATTTAAATTAGATAGGTTTTCTTCTTTGAATAAACAATTTAAGGTTTCACACTATGTAAGAAAATTTATTCATAATTTAAGCTAAAAGTACATGAGAAAAACCCCACTTTGTTTTCCAATTGTGACCCTAATGCAACATGCTCATATTAAGAAAGTTGTAATGTCATTTTTAAGCAATATCAACAAGAAAATTTTCAGAAAAATATCAGTATTTAATAAACGGAGATATTTTTTTTATAAGGTGGAAATGGAACTCTTCTCCTCTAACTTGCTGATTTCCTTCTTTCTGTTACACCAAAATGCTTCCAATTATTGTCAAATCCAAAGCCAATCCTTTTCTGAAAGGATAGGATTTTATAGGCTCTTCTATATTATTATTATTATTTTTTATTATTTTTATTATTATGGCCACTGAAAGTTGAAGATTTTGAAATAATGACCTTTTATTAATACAAAAAAAAACTAATATAAGAATGAAATTTATTTATTATTCAAATTTGAATAAAAATAACATTAATAATATAAAAAATAATATAAAAAATTTAAGTGAACAACTCAAAAAAATTTATATTGAACATTCACATTCTGATTTGTTTACATATAAATGAATTCCTCAAGCGAAAGCCGAATCATGCCAGCTCTGCAAATTGTGATGCAAGAAATTGACGAGGAATAAAAATTAGGATTGGCAGAGTGCCAGAACCATAATATACATCTAAAGAGCAAGGACTTTGTCTTTGCTCTACTATTAGCAATAACAAACATATTTTAAAGAATCATCCCCACAAGTCAGTGGCCCACTGATAATAAAAGTAATAATAAAAGTCAAAAAACTTTTACCATTATAATTTTTTTTGAGATAAAGAAAAAAATTGTCCTACTCCATGCAGTGAAGAAGGCCAGGAGATTCATATAAGAAGGCCAGCTTAGAAGAGGGCCTTATTATATTTTTTTTTGTTCATTTATATACTGGACAGAAGGTGCAATTCAGTTTTCCTACTTGGAAACTCTTCTAACAAAAGGTGAGAAAAATTAAAGACTTGGTTTTGTATGCTGACTAATCCAATCTTGGTCTCACAGTTCATTTGTATAAATAATTGCAGGTGGAAAGGGTCTAACTATTTAAATTAACCATTTGCTTAAGTTACTACAATTGAATAAATGAAGGATTTGAATTTATCTTTTTTTTGAATAATAAAATAATAATAAAATAATAATAATATAAATAATAATAATAAATTAATAAATAATATATATAATAATAATAATAATAATAATATAATAATAATAATAATAATAATAATAATATATATATATCAATTGAAGACCCTATAAAATTCCCACCTTTCAGAAAAAGACATTGGGCTGATTTGACAATAATGGAAAGCAATTTTGGTGTAACAGAAAAGGAAATCACAAGTTAGAGGAAAAGAGTCCATTTCCACCTTATTATAAAATATCTCCTTAAATATAATTTAAAATATTTATAACATTTAAAATTTTTATATCAGTAAATATAGGCTAAAACTTCTTTGACTCCCCCTTCTCTAATTATTTTTCACTTACTTATTTGGTTTCCAAATTTAGTTTAATAATCATCAAAATTAAATTCTAATAGAATTTAATTTTTGGTCCCTCCCAGTGTTAACAATAATATATTATCACTAATGTCGTGTAATACCTTTACATATAATATATAATGTTAATTTAATATATTTATATATTGTTTTATTGTTTATTATTTTTTTATATTATCGCCAAGAGAAAGTTGAAGATTTGTAAATCTGATTTTCTTATAATAAAAAAAACAACTAATATGAACTGAAATTTAATTTATTTCAT
>JABUQX010115511.1:17500-27401 GCA_015478945.1 Trachelipus rathkii | reverse complement strand
TCTCTCTATATTATTCAGCTTCTATCAAAGTGATGGTCCTCATTTAGCTCCTTCTTGACCTGGGCCGGACAAATATACCCTCTTCAAATTTTAGCCTCACTGATCCTAGGAAATTTCTTAATTACGTATAGGAACCCTGGACCACTTTATCCATCGCTTTTACAAAATTTTCATTAACCCGAGTTTGATGTTGCAAGGAGGAAGATATACGAGTTAAGGTTTCACAAGTGGTTGAAAATTACATATTCCTAGATAGATTTCTTTTAGGAACATTGATTCTTGACAAAATGATTTTTGCGATTCTGCTATCCCACTCGCATAGGGGAAACAACAAAATTTAGTAAATATCCTTGTTGAGACCTAACAAAAGTGCTTAACTTTTTTTTTTCTCCGCAAATATTCAAGAATGCTGTTCGTATACGTATTTTCTGATAACAAAATCATGTGTCTAACTTGCGTTCTTTCATATGAGCCTATATATAATAGAGTCAAGGTTTCACATTTTCCATTATGAAGAAGCACTGCCTTTAAACTGAGTTTTCATAGAACTATAAAAACAACTCTATTCTTAGGATCATGACAGTCTCCTAATTCTCTCATTAATGAATCAACATCAGATACAATACACTAAATAGCCGTCTACTGAGAAAAAAGCGTTTACGAATTCTTCTTTCGTGTCGTCTATAAGAGAAAAATTGAGTTCCCTTCTCAAGGACGATTCCCAACCCTTTAATTTAGACTGCCAGACTACTCTGCCTGTTTCTTTGACAATGATAGATCGCGAACTAGATCATTTGAGTTTTCATTGCTGATTAATTTCTAGAGGTTCTGTTGACCATTCCATCATAAAATCAAGCGCTTCAAAAGTCGTCTCATTTTCTGGACGTAATTGTAAATCTTCGTCGAGTTTTCTGACAGGAGATTTAGTTTCACATTTTCAGGTGGTGCCGGGATAGGAAGCTCTTCGCTGTGAGGAACAGGCCTAATAGGAAGGTTACGGTTTGGATATTTAATGGTTCTTCTGGTCTTATTGTTAAGCACAATTTTTGAATTGCAAAAATATTCCCGAAATCAACGATGCGTATCCATACAATGGAATTGCCAAATCTAATGTTGACTGTCCGTTAAGCCAACCACTAAAGTAATGTTACACAAGACAGTTTTCAAATATATATTCCAAGATTTATTATTGTATCCTAAGTATAATTTCAAAATAAAGTTTATATGTTTTTATTTTAAAGGAGTAATATTCCTCATTTGGACTTCAACACTACACAATAATAAATTG
This sequence comes from Trachelipus rathkii, assembly GCA_015478945.1. NCBI lineage: Eukaryota > Metazoa > Arthropoda > Malacostraca > Isopoda > Trachelipodidae > Trachelipus > Trachelipus rathkii. The sequence continues at coordinate 26,113 of JABUQX010115511.1, read as the reverse complement.
TAACAAAATATTGTTTGGGATCATTTTTAACAATTTCGTGGCATTTTTAATTAAGGTATCTGATCTGTTAGTAAATAATTCAATATTCTGTATTGTTTACATATTATATATATATATATATATATATATATATTATATATATATATATATATACTACTATATATAATATCATAATATATATATATAATATATAATTATATACTATATATATATATATATATATAAATAATATAATATATATATATAATATTATAATTATTATTTTATCATATATAATTATTATATATATATATAACGGAAGGCAAAATGACTCATGAAACACGTCTGACCGAGGTTTATTTTTATTGAGTTCGCTAAACTATGTTTTACATGTTTGGCGTTTATTTTATCTATTTTTCCGGTTCCTACTTATTATACGTTTCTATATTGCTGGCGATCACCTTTTTTCATAAAAATTCGCAAGAAACCTTATGTTAAACAAAACAAGAACATTTTACACTCTTTGAATTATATTGTTAGTTTATGCAGAATGGTAAAATTACAAAAAAGACACTCAGCTGCACGTTGTGCAAATTTGGAGGTATATTCGTTTTCAGCGAAATACATACATAAGAAACAGATCATGATATCCATTTAACAAAATTTCTTGTCCGGTCCAGTGTTATTTTTATTCCGAAATGGGCCCTTAAGTTTCAAATAAATGGTTTAATTCTACAATTTTTTTAACATAAAACGAGATGTTTTTTAGTATTCCTAGGTAGAAAAAAGAAAAACAAACTTGTTAAAAAAATTAAATTCACGAAATTTCTCTCGACTATTTCGGAGAAGCCTGAGTTGTCACTTTTATAATTGATGAAAAATAGCATTATTCAACGGCGATGATTCTTACACTTTTGTTAAATTTTAAATCAATCTTTTATATATATATATGGCATAGATTTACTTTGTGGAACCAGTACTTCATATCTCAAAAAAACTACAATAGCTACTGCGAAAAGGAATACATTGCTGGAATCCTGGCAAAAATTTTTATTGCGGAAACTGTTTAAAAAAAAAAAAAAAAAAAAAAACAAAAAAAAAAAAAAAAAAAAAAAATCTATCCAAAAACTACAAGAGCTACAGCGAAAAGGAATACATTTTTGGAATCCTTTTTAAAATGTTTACATAGGAAAATGTAAAAAAAAAAATAAATAAAGTAACAATAATTATTGGCTCTTTTTCTTTTATGGGCAGGGACACATTATATTATATACTATATTTATTTGTAAAGGTACCTCCTCCCCGGGGCAGGTGGTAGGGGCTCCGAGCCGACGGGAACACAGGGGACGTTTTCCATAACCCATAGGGGGGGGAGGGGTGAGGAACCCCCGCGACACTCTAATACCAAAGAGCGCAGGTTCCGGAGACCCTCCCGCGAGGGGGTCCTTGAAGGGGGGAATTAGTCCTACCCTGTATTCCCCGGTGGGCAAAGGGACCGGGAGATGATCCTACCGAGGCCTCCTAGCCATCGGTGCGGTAGTACCCGTGGTGGATTATGTGTTTAGTTAAAAAAAAAGCAAAATTTAATAGAAAGTTATTAATTTTATCGATTAACCAATAAAAGGTCTCTAAATAGGCCCTCTAATCATATTACTATAATTATTAACAATAATTTCTTTATTTTATATTGTGATAATATTTTAAAATATTGTATGTTTATACAGTTACATTTTCCCTATCCAAAATTTTACGAGGATTCCGAAAATGCATGGTTGCGGTGCGGTGCGGTGCCGGTGCGGTGCGAGGCGCCGCGAAAAATTCCGATGCTCGGTCAACCTTATATATCAAAGTCTTGAATCGAAAACTTAATAATTAACATTTGAAAAATGCAATATAGGTTTCGAGATATCGATTAATTATAATTGAACATCGAAAAAATGTTTTAAATCCACTTTTAGGTCTAAAAAAACAAAAGAAGATCATTCAAATTTAAATCGGATATCGAACAAGAACGATTAATTGTTTAATTTATCCTTTTTGAGCGTCTATTTGAGAGTATCGACTTCGATATATCGGAATATCGCGACATTCGTCAATACTATGTGCGTGGACGTGTTATCATTTTTCTCTTGTACAGGTGTTTATTTACTGAATTTTTATGTTTTTAGGTGTTTGCCATTAAAAATACAACTAAAATTACAGCAATGAGTGTAAATATACTCGATTAATTTTCGACTGTATCCCTCTATGTAGTGTTCTCGAAGATTAGAATTCAGTACTAGACACAAAGTATTGTTTATATCTATGTGACACACTAGTATTATGTAATAAAATTCTTTTGCGAGTGAAATTAAATGAGACTCCATAATTTTTCTCTAAATAAACAGCATTTATATATCTATAAGCTTTATGGAATATTTCGTGTAGAAAAACTCGACGTTTCTATAGGAAATAAATCGTATAACTCGGATTCTTTATATTGCGTACCTTATATGGAATATCGACATCGGACAATCCGCGGATAGGAGTCGTTCTCATAGACAACTTTGTGAGTCATAAATACTTGGCACTGATGAAAAAATTTATGAAAGTTTTATATCGACATCCATATTTAATATTGTATATAAAATTATAGCATATATAATTAGTAATAAATACGTTATAGTATTATGATTTCGATATATATCGAATATATATCGATTACAAAAAAGTTAGAATAAAATTAGTGTTTTATTATATAATACCTCAGCGTTAATAGATATATAATTTCATTAAATTATAAGAGAAAAAATCTATCCTCGATATATCAAACATAATCAGGATTAGAATTATTTAATTCGAGAGAAAAATATCATCTAAAATCATCAACATAATATGAAGCAAAAAATTTATCTAATGACCTAAAAGTCACAAGCATTTAAAAACAATTATGCCATTATATATCTAATATAATATTTATAAAGACATTATCACTCAGAAGAGATAATCATAACTAATCGAAGCAAAATTTAACTAATGACCTGAAATATAAGTATTTAAAAACAATTTGCAAGTCGTATTATGTCTTACAGATTATCAAATTACTAAACTTCAACATTCCTAAATCTTATATCTCATATATATCTTAACGAATATTAATAAATAATAAAATATAATATATTATATTATAAACACTCGTATTAATATAATATTATAGGCTAATATTTAATAGAAATATAATATATTCAAAATAACATAATTTTGTAACGCAATCAAAGAAGTAATCTGGAAAAGTTATTAATTAAAATAAAACATTTATTGATAATAAATAAAGTTTATGAATTATAATCTTAATTTGTGTTCTTTAGAATCCTTTTCTAATGCAATCCAAAAAAATAACATATGAACATATGAATGCTTTAAAAAATGTAAGCATAAGTCTTAAATTTAAATATACAGAATAATATTTAAAGTGAAATACCTTGCATGGTAAAGGGCAATCATCCAGTAATAGAGATATAACAGCTGGTCCCAAATTATCTTATAAAAACATTATATATTCCAGATGTTAATTAAAAGAGACTTTGTTTTTTCTTACAATTAGCATAAAAAATAATTAATTTCAAACACAAATATATTTAAAATATATCACGTATTTTAAACTACGTATATTATCATCATATAGGTTATAAACCACAGTAAACTTATTCAACTTATCTCGATACAGTCGAATGATAATATATAGGAAAATTAATTTACCTTGAAAGAAATAAATTGTTTGAATAATTTATCGCCTATTCATCTCTATATAAGAACGAATATAAAAGGATAATATCCTCTCTATTATTTTTTACTAGTTCTGCGCAACTCTCGCCTCTGCCACTTTACTTTACTTACAATTATTTATGTAATTTTATGTTATCATTACTTGGATATATTATGAAGTCTGAATTAATATTTAATATTATAATATTATTTAATTTTTAATATCGATTGCATGATAATAATTATATTTCAAGTTTTAAAGTCATTTCATATTGTTATGTGGTCGAAATAGGATCTGAACATTTACATAATATCATCTCAATCACTTTTAATGTGATCAAAATAAGATCTGCATTACATAAATTCTAGCAATATTGCCGTCAAAATAAGGGTTATCTGTGATTGTTACTAATGAAGTGAGTTAATTGTCCGAATTGTTGAAATATATTATACAGGCTTCCAGATATTATACATAAAAAATAGTTATAATTTATTTGAAAGAAAAACTCATTCGTGTTATTCTGAAATATATTAAGAAGTTTAAGTTTTATTGCTAAAGATTTCTTAATATCTTATAGTTTTAGATATTTTTAAATTTTTACAAAATCCTAGCTTGCAATTTTAATACTTAAGTCTCCTTTGCTCTATGATATGGCATTCGGCTAACATACAGCGGGTTTTCGGCTATACCAAATCTAGTAGTACTATAGCGCACACTGAAATCGTGCATAAATTTTTAAATTTTACTCTAGAACAATTTTGAAAACTTTGACAGATTCTAAATATATCATTGCTAATTTATAACTTTTATCTACTATTCCTTATCAAACATCTCCACATAGAATAATTAAGTAACTCTCTATTTACATCACAACATTTAATTATATAATTGCAATTGACTACACTGTTATATTTTTAAATTTTTTAAAATGAATATAATATGCAAGGCTATGCGTTGTTAGATATAAATTACAAGTATATAAACTCAGGTGGATTGTCGTTAATAGTGTCTCCTGCGTGTAAACTAGATTACAAACTATAAGAGTTCACCACTCAAGGATGCAATCGCAGATAGCTCATCTATCCACAACCAAGCAATTATCAGAACGGAATTTGAACACATAAAGTTACATAACGACCACTGTGACATTGGTAAAATTTCTTGGACTTGACTACCAAAGTATCCACGACACCAAAAAGGTATTGATTATATTCTCTGCTCTCTCTCGTCCTTACGACCGTTTATATATTAGTAAGTATCTAAATCGGTTATAGAGCGGAAGTGCCATCAGTATGCTCCCAAAGCAAACAGTGAATATTTCCAGCAAGGAGATACACAAACTAGATCATTAAAGGAAGATAAAATGTTAAATTGAAACACTTATAATCCAGTTGATCGACTTGGGAGTGGTAAGAATTGGAAGATGTGTTATTATCAATTGTGAGCGTCTACATATCTCATACATAATAAGAAATATGGTATATTTCAGGGTGTGGAAATACAATACAAATCAGAAAATTCTTGAAAGATTGTAAGTCTCTAAAATGACATCAGGAAATAGTTCTGAAGTTATCCAGGTTTTACAGGCTCCAGGTGTATTAACGACGTACCTTCTCAATATGTTATACAGGTAAATAACATGACGTCTCGAAGTCAGTAGACGGCAAAAACTGTCCACAAAAAAAAATCGTTATATCAAATAGCAAAAATGTCATTTACAAAATTTTGAACGTAAAATAAACATTATTTATAAGAAAGTAACTTCACACTAATTTATTTTCTAATAAGAAAATAATGTTACACATTTTTGTCTAGTTTTCGAAGGACATTTTATTATTATTATTATTATTATTATTATTATTATTTGATTTTTAGTTCATTGAAATTTACTCCTGTTTTATAAACTTTAAGCGCGATGTTTTGAAACATTTCTTGCAAGTGAAAAATGAAAAAAAAATATATTTTGGAAAAATAAAAAATACTGTAATTACAAGTCCGTTTTTTGGCTGTAATTATTTAGTAATATTTCAAATAGATATGTACATAATAGATTTATTATAATTATTATTATTATTTTATTATTATTATTATTATTATTATTATTATGGTCATAATTTATATTCCCTAGATCTTCATTGAAATTTGTTAATAATGTATTTAACAATTAAATTTATGTTAATCAAAAGTATTTTTTTTTTATTTTGCCTCCTTCAAATAAGTTGTTTTTTTCTTTTTTTTCTTTTTTTAAATTTTCATAATTTTCCTAATATTAAGGTTACCAATTCTGAACTTTTACAATGGCACTTAAATGGATTATGAAACTATATTTAAGTAACCATTCAAAGATACATCTCCCAAAAAGTTGATAAAGTTGCGTGACAAGGTAAAAATGTTTCATTAACAAGTCAAATGTCAATGACTATATTTTCTTAGTGTATGACTTGTATTCTTACAAGTCTTAAGAATTTCTTAGACTTGCTTGCTTGGTTCATGTTACTCATTAAAAGGGGTAGAGCCCCTGTCATGATACTCTATCTCTGGTCTTATCATAACATTGGAATTAATAATAGAGTGGCTTGTTATGCAGGTGGTTAGCCCACACAACGCAGACTTTGCTTCCCGATCTATCATGGGTATAGGGAATTTGAACGCAGTGTGTTGCTACGGGTACGTTATATTAGAGGTTTGAAGGAATATTTGTATAAACAAATTAAGTAGAACTCTTTACCATTGTCTTTCATGAATATCATAATTGGAATGGCGTCAAACAATTTGAAAATATGCTGAAGAACATTTATGTGTTTAATGTTTTATCTTTATGTAATTCCTCACTGAAGTTAAATCTACAAGAATATGCCCGCCAGAGAAGGAAAAAGTAAGCATATAATTTTACAGAATATGAATCAATATTGATAAAAAAAATAAGAAATCTGAAGACTACGTAATTTAAAGACTGGAATATAAAGTTCTATCTTCTAATATATATATTATTATTATATATATATATATATATATATATATATAATTATACTATAATAATATATAATATATATACTATATATACTTATAATATACAATGCTAATAAATATATTTTTCAACTCTATAAAAATTATATACCTTAAATATACCTATAATATCTAAGGTGATGTGCCACCGATGATATCGGATGAGTATCGGTATTCGGCCTATTCGCCCAAAATCCGTAAGTATTCGGTATTCGGCTTTTTGCCGAACAATTCGGCCCGAATATTGAGCTTTATAAAAAATAAATTACGTCAACATTAAGGGAAAGTTATTTGTATTATTCTAGAAATGAAGGGTTAAATATATAGAAAGTGAATTTATTTTCCAAAATAAATAAATTTAGGACATTTTGATAGCCAATAAAACCAAATCTTTGTCATTTGTCAGATCCTATAAGGGCCTTTGAACATTTTTCAATATTCTAAAAAAAATAGAATTCAATTTAGTGATACGGGATTAATGCGACAAACATGGTAGCTGGTAGAAGGGAGAGTGCTGCTATCATTTCATGTTTATTCTACATGTTGCAACTATGCCATTCACGATTCAATATTATGTCAGAAGTCTGTTAAAGGTATTTTATTTACTTGCAGAAGCATATCCTTCATTCTTTCACCATTCAAACAACGCAGCTGCAAGCTTAAAACTTACAGATGCAGCTGAATGTCAAACAGCATAAATTTATATTGAAGACGTTTCTACACGCTGGAACAGAACTTATGATATGCTGAAAATTATTTGAACAAAAAGTTCCCCTATCCCTATACGCTGCTGAATGTAATCAAAAAATGTTGACTGATTTTCAGTGGCCAAAATTATTCCATTACTTGAGCATTTGACAACATCACTAAAACAGGCATTAAACGTGAAGTAACAACAGTGTCGCCCAAGTGATCCCTTCCACTTTAGCAATAAATCTATTTTCAAATAGGCAATTTAAAAGCAAAAGCTTCAGTGGAATTATTACACTCGAGCTTAAGAAATGAGTAGAAAAAAAGACTTTCTAAGTTTCTATGTGATAAATCTTTTTGTGTAGCTACTTTCTTAGATCTGCGATTTCAAGCTAATTTTTCAACATGAATCAGATGAATCAGTAAAAAAAATATGGTCGTTGAAGGCATGGAAAGGAATGCATGAAAATTTAACTCCTGACTCTTCTGCTGACGATGAATCACGTAGTGGGGAAAGAGTGAAGCTGAAGGTTCCATTTCACTTCTTTAATGGATTGTTTTAAAGAAATTGTGGCATCCAAATCGTCATACAGAAAAAAAGGTGAGAGTGAAAAAAGAAATTCCATTCTTCTTGACGATGTGATTATTTTACATAAAAGTAAAATGCTACATACGGAATTACATCAAGATATAAACAAATATATAAAAACACTGGAATTAGTTTTATGAATTTGAAAAAAACTAGCAATAAAATACCTTTCAGCTCCACCGTCATCAATGTCGAAAGTGAAAAGAATATTTAGAACAGGAGGCAAATATTTATGAAGCCACAAGAAATAGGTTATCCCCTTGAAAATGGAGAACTGCTAATGTTCTTTCTCGTTTTAACCTTAGAGCTTATTCAATGAGTTTAGTTTATATCTTTAACTAAACGAAACTTTTCAATTTTCATTTAAATTATGGTTTAATATGTGAGATGGTTTGCTTATACGTTAAGAAATAGTGATTGACTTTTTTAGTTTATTACTTTTGTATATAACCACTGGTAAACATGAAATTTCTTGGACGCGGATTTCGCAATCTGATTATTGCTGTGCTGATCCAAAAATGTAATCGTTTTGGCATATTCACATCGGCATTGTGAGAATTGTGCTGAACACAGAATTGTAAAAAAATTTTATGATTTTTACCTT
>JABUQX010115511.1:0-12500 GCA_015478945.1 Trachelipus rathkii | reverse complement strand
CAATAAATCATTATCATCTACCTCCTTTCCCCAGATTGGGGGTGAGGTGCGCAACATACACCGGAAACAGAAAAGTAGTAGAACATGACCTAAGTAAAAAAAGAAAGCCTCCCTCATACCATTCCCTCGACCCTTAAGTGAGAGTTGACAATAAAAAAAAGTCGGTAATTGAAATGCCAAAATTGTGGTAATAAACGCCTCTCGTGGCGTAGGAGGTTGACTCGCCGACACTCATGCGAGAGGACGCTGGTTCAATTCTCTGCGTAGCAGTCTGGGCTTTATCTTCCTGGCGGCACTCGGCTGCGAACACGTTGGTGGCACTGGTTTGCGATAGCTGACCTTAAAGTTCGATTTCTTGTAGTCCCCCCCCTCCCCCGTGTTACCCTTGAGAAGGAAGAAAAGCACGTTCAAAAGGAAGTTTTTTTATTACCAAAGTATTACCAGAAAAGTTTTTCACCTGTTATAATCATACTGCGAAACTGTAAAGTAATGGGAAGTGCCAGAAAACAAATAATTTAAGCCCGATCCTCAGGAAATTTTCTACAACAAAAGTAGTGAGCCACCCAAAAAAACACAAAACAAACCCTACCACAAAAACAACAAAAACAAACACACAAGCAAACACACACAACACCACACAACACACACACACAAACAAACACAAAAACACAACACCAAACAACCACACCACAACACACACACCCCACCACAACAAAACAACCAGCAAACACACACCCAAAAAAAAACCCCACGACCTCACAGCAAATCCACCCCACTCCCGATCCCAGGAATTTCTCCCATAAAAAATTTTCATATTTACGTGAAATAAAAAGGAGTTATGTAACAATTTCAGCGCCCTTATTTCAGCTCCCACTCGTTCTGCTCGCTTCTTATCAGCGTTACGCTGATAAAGAACTGAATAAGAACCACGGTTGTTTTTGACGATAAGGCATAATTGATTTGTCATGTTCAATTCTTTATTTTTTCATTTTTTTTTATTTGATTTATCTACACGTATATAATATATATTATATAATCTATTATTATTATTATATTATTATAATTAATACACTTATTCAAAAACTTACCACAAATTCATAACTAATCAAATAAACTCCATATTACAATTACACACTCCACCACAATAAAACAATATGCGACTAATATATTCTTATTATTATACATCGAAAGAAATTGAGATTCACGCAGTGATCATCGAATTTTGACCAGGTTGCCTTGTGCTCAGCATCCGACTACCGACTCCGACTCCTGCCCGCTTCGCCCCGCACCGCCACCGCCCACCGCAACCGCACAGCACCGCACGCACCGCACCGCACCCGCACCGCAACCGCCACCTCGACTCTGGCCTCGAGAGTACTGGTCAGTAATTCCTACTACATTCGGCTATTTAGGTCATTCATTATTATTAATTATTATTATATTATTATTAATATTATTATTATTATTACTATTATGAAAGATTTTTAGGCTCCGGCTCCAGCTCAGCCTATGGCTCCAAATTTATATCTACATGGGTTAGAGTTATCGTAAATTGTGCTTAACAAATTTGGACGGTCGTTCTAGATCTTGGTGAAGGTCCAACCAAACCCACCTGCCGACACTTACAGCACACACATATTTACGACAGTTACATGTCCCCCTGGGTGCCCCGAAAGGGAGGAACACCCCACCCCCCTCTTAAAAAGATCAAAGTGTTTCGGTAAAACAACTAGGACCTGACAAATTCTGGCACAGAATGAACGCACGGATTCTGTCAGAGTTGACTTTCTGAGAACAGCAACAAACGGAGATAGTCGACATATGTCCGCCACAAAGTCTGAAGGAAAGGGACTCCGACACCATCCGCGTGCATTTCACCAGCACAACGAGCAGCAACCCCGGTGTGCACATAAAGACCAGCACAAGACCCAGCCAAACCTCCACCGACAGTTTCTAAAACAATAATCAACAGAAAACCCAGCCACCAGCTAAAAAAACCCAACAAACGACTCCAACCTTTAACACAAACCAACAAACTACCTTGGCCAAACATTATTCTCCCCTACGAGTAAAACATCATACCTTAACTGGGTTATCGATCCCGTAGATCTACCCAAAACGACACTAGCAGGATGGTTATAAGCCCGTCTAGGGTGTCTAGGACCCCCCTTAGGGGGGTCCACTGACACTGAAAAAAAAGAGCACAGAGTCTGCCAAAACCAGAGGTCGGAAGCGAAGGCGAATAGAAGAAGCGCCCAATTGAACGGCAACAGAATAACACCAGAACGGAAAGACATAAAGAAGACAGACGCACCAAGTACTGACCTCAAGAGCGAGTAGGACGTGACATGGCGCACCGGTGCTGGCTCCGATGCGGTGCGAAGTTATTAAATATTCTGTGTAATGCAAACTACCCACAATAATTGGTGTATTCTTATATTATGATTATCTGCGGTCTAAGTAGAACATTCGAAAAAATAGGGTTTTCAGCCAACCACTCAAGGGAAAAAAATCAATAAAAAAATTAAAATAAAATAAATAAATAAATCAAATTAAAATTTCTTATTCTTTTTATGTATATAATTAAAATTGTTACGTTTACATACCCTAAAGCATAATATCAGTAAATCAAATCACCATTCCAGCCACCTCCTGTCCATCCTTGATCTATTTATCTATTGATGGGATCTATTGATTCAAGTCAATTTTTTTACTAAATGTAACGTTTTACATACCCTAAATCATGTAAATCAGTAAATGTCAGATACGACCGATTCTCTCATGCACCTTCTTGATCAATCGTGATATATTTGATCCTATCAATGCGATCTCAAGGTAAAAACTTTTATCTCTCGTAAAGAATGCGTAGATGTACCCTAAACTGAAATCCCTAATCAAACTCGACCAGTGCTGATCGCTCTCGTGAACAATCGTGAGCAATCTATTGATCTATTTACATATCTAGTGACTATTGATCTCAAGCTCACCACCTTTCTCTTTATTAAAATTGGTAAACGTTCTTACATACCCCTAAATCAAGTAAAGCAGTAAATCAAACACCACCATCCAACCACCCTCCACCAGGTCGGTGAATCTATTTGACTATGGATCTATATCAGGTCATAGTTTTTTAACTAAATTGTAACGTTACATACCCTTAAATCAGTAAATCTAGTAAATCACAACCACCATCCCCTCCACCCTTCCCTTGTCATCCAGTGAGCCATCTCTGCATCTATGATCTATTGCATTCAAGTTCATCATTTCGAGTTATCACTTTTGGGTAAAACCCATAAACGCATAAAAACAAATTCTTATACACTGGCATCAGTGAAATAAACTGTTAACGTAAACAAAGTTTCACATTAATAGAGCTAACATAGCATCATCGAACTAAGAAAAACCCACATCGACATACCTGGACACACCTTAAAACACACAGAATTAAACGCGTAACATACAAAGTTCATACTTAACACAGTATGAAGTAAACGTAACAATTTCAACTAAAAAATCGATGGAGACTTATACTCCACCCGCTTGCCTGCAGAGGGTGATCTCATCATAACAATGTTAATTCTTACATTAACATGGTAATAATGAAACCAAAAAATTTACCCGAAACCTGGTTGAATAGCATACAGAGGTAGTCGAAAAGTATGCCTTATAACCACAATTTTCACACATTTAATAATTGCCAGAGCATAGGCTGGAAGCCAGAACTAAGGAATATAAACAACAACACAAACACTACACTGAAGCAGAGAGAACGTCAAACATTAAACAAGGTCCAAAACTTAGACATCGAAACATGTTAAAAGTAACTAACAAAGGCTCAAGACAAAAATCCATATCCATTCGCACTTTATCGAAACATATCTCTCCAACATGACTCAATGATTAATACTTCAACAACTTAACAATGAAATAACAAAAAAAAATTAGATAACCTTATCCTAACCCTCCATCAATTACCCTAAACCTGCATTGAATAACCTAAGGGGTAAAGGAACAACATACAGGTAAAGTTTTTTTACTCTCTGTAAAGCTAAACCTATGAACATAACGTACTTAACACACAACAACCAGTACGAAACAACAGCTACCATTCAACACCTTAGTCAATGAACGCGAACCATACGCGGGGATTTACATTAACGATAGTAATATTTACCAAACAATTATCATAACTTGACCTAACATCATAATACCTTTAACGAGTGTAAAGACGAACAAAGTAAGTTTTTAGGCTTATCTCTTTTTAGACTCCGCCCCCTTTCAGAAATATGCTAATTTTTTTGTTAAATATTACATGTAAGAAAATTGACATCATCGTGTGAAAGTGATCAAAGTGCGAATGGATTTATGTTTTTGTGAAGCCTTGTTAGTTACTTTTACTGTAGTTAAGTATGGAACTTTGTTAATGTTAGCAGTTTTTTCTTGCTTAAGATGTGTCAGTTTGTCGTTGTATGTTATATTCTTAGTTCTGGCTTGTTATGTCTGCGAGTGATTAATGTGAAATACGTTGTACGTAAGGCATACTTTCTGGCTTACTCTGTAATGATAATTACACAAGGTTATGGTAAATTCTTTGTTAAATATATTACCATGTTATGTAAAATTACATTGCTTATTGATGAGAGATACGTACAAGGGCATGAATAAGTTACTGGTTTTGGTATGGAATTCTAGTTACTTTACTGTTGTTAAGTAATGAACTTTGTTAATGTTAACCGTTTATTCTTGTTTAAGTTGTGTCAGGTATGTCGTGTGGGTTATATTCTTAGTTCAGATGCTATGCTATGTTAGTTTTATAAATGTGAACAACTTGGTTACGTAGCATTTATAGGTTCACTGATCAGTTGTATCAAAGAATTGTTTTTATGTTAGTGTTTACCAAAATGATACTCGAAATGTTACTTAGATCAATAGATCAATGATCACGGATGGACACAGGAGGGTGGAGGGAGTGGTGCGTTTGATTTCACTGATTTACACTGATTAGGGTATGTAAAACATTTACAATTTTTAGTAAAAAACATGACCTGAATCAATAGATCATAGATCAATAGATCAGACTGGTACCAGGAGGAGAGAGGGGTAGGTGTTTAGATTTACTGATTTAGGTATGAAAACGTTACAATTTTAATAAAAAAAATGACTTTCGGAATCAATAGATCAATAGATCATTAGATCAATTAGATCAATAGACACGACTGCCGTCAGGAGGGTGGTTTGTATTGGTGGTTTGACTTTACTACGATTTAGGGTATGTAAAACGTACAAATTTTAATAAAAAAATTGACTTGAATCATAGATCAATAGATCATAGATCAATAGATCACGACTTGACAGGAGGGTGCGCGGGATTTGTGGTTTGATACTGATTTACTGCTTTGTTTAGGGTATGTAAAAACGTTACACTTTTAGTTAAAAAAAATTTGACTTGAATCAACTAGAATCAATAGTATCAATATAGGGATCAATAATCACGCTATTGCGTCAGGAAGGTTGGCTGATTGTGGTTGATTTACTGAATTTACTGCTTTAGGGTATGTAAAAACGTTACAATTTTAGTAAAAAAATTTGAACTTGAATCAATAGATCAATAGAATCCAAGTAGATCAATAGCCGATCAATAAGATCACGACTGGTTCAGGCGAGGTGGTTGGATGGTGTCGTTGATTTACTGATTTAACTGATTTAGGGTTATGTAACAACGTTACAATTTTAATAAAAAAATTGACTTGAATCAATAGATCAATAGATCAATTAGATCAATAATCAACGATTGGTCAGTGGAGGCGTGCGCGAAGCAATTGGTAGAGTAAATATGAGTTTATCACGATTTACTGCTCTAATAAGCGGATGTTAAAACTTACAATTTTAGTAAAAATTTTGACTGAATCAATAGGCATCAATAGTAGATTCAATAGATCCAAAAACTCTCATATCGAGACGGCTGGCAGTGGTCATTTGATTTACTGACTTTACTGCTTTAGGGTATGTTAAAAAACGTTAACAATTTTAGTAAAAAATTTGACTTGAATCAATAGATCAAAGATCAATAGATCATAGATCACGATTGAGCATGTGGAGGATGGCTGATGGTGTTTGATTTAACTGATTTAGTCTGTAGGGTATGTAAAACGTTACAATTTTAGTAAAAAATTTGAATTGAACAATAAGTCAATAGATCAAGATGGACAGGAGGCAGGGATGGTGATTTTTTTGATTTACTGTATTTACTGCTCATTAGGGTATGGTAAAACTAGAATTGTTAAGTTTTAAACATAAAAAGGGAATAAGAAATTTTTATTTATTTATCAATTTTTATTTGCATTATTTTTTTATTATTTTTTTTCTTTGTGGTTTCTGAAAACCATTTTTTCGAATCTACAGACCCCAATAACATATATAAAGGACACAATATTTGTATCATATACACAAATATTTAAAAAACTCGGCACCGCATCTGGAGCAGTACCGGTGAGCTCTACTCCTACTCCTCTGAGTCAGAATCCTTCTTCATTCTTTCCCTCCTTATTTTTCCTTTCATCCATCTTCATTCCTCCTTCGACCCTCTGTTTTGCACTCTGTGCTCTTTTTTTTCAGTCGAGACCCCCTAATGGGGGTCCTAGACACCCCTTACGAACTTGAAACCCTCATATTCGATATCTACGGATCGATAACCCATATAAACACTCCACATATTGTTTGTTATACGACTGTTTATTAACTCGGCTCCGCACCGGCTCCAAGCACCGGTGTGGGGCCAACTCCTCAGATTCACATATCAACTCTTTTAGAAATTCAACTCTGAATTCCTCTCAACAAATTTCAGCCTATTACGAACACTTTGATATTTAAGTGGGGGTGGGGTCCCCCTCCGGGGGGACCCACGGGGACGTAACTTCGACTAACAACGAGCGTTACCTCACCATTCTAACCACGTCCAATTTTAACACAGAACGCATTAACTCTCAAACCCATGTAGATATATATCGAGCTCGGCCTGACGGCTCGGAGCCGGAGTCTAAAAATCATTTCTCTATACTAATATATAATAATAATAATATAATAATAATAATCAATATATAATAAATATATAACTAATAATAATAATAATAATAATAATTATAAATAATAATAATAATAAATAAAAATAAAACTTCAAGGAGACTGAACCAGAAGTACGGAAGCCGGTTGCGTGCAAGAGTGCGGTTGCGGCTGCGTGCGGCGAAGCGGCGCAGGAGTCGGAGTCCAGTCACGGCCGCAGTACCCAACCCGCAACCGCAAGTAACCCCGATCCCACGGACAACGCAAAGCATTACGAACTCACAAAGAAAGCAACTCCGGACACGTCCCGGCGATACGACATGCTGCACGGCACCACACTACATGCGCCACCTCAAACACAATTTTTCTCGATGATAATAATAATAATACATTAATAAGAATAATTAGCATAAAAATTTTCATTGAATAATCTAATAACAATTAATAAATAAGAACTAATTAAATAATAATTCAAAATATAAAAAAATAAACGATAAAAAATTAAAATGACCAAAATCACATTCAATCTTAGCTCTCACACACACAAACAGTCGTTCATTATCAGTTTCTTATCAGCCTAACGCTGATAAAGCAACGAGAGGCAGCATCGATGGAACGAATCTCCCAACCTGAAGCCACATGCAGTACCACAGACCATCGACTGTGAAAAAACGTGTACGGCAAATCACTTACTCCATAAATACATTTACACCATTATCTTACGTGAAATCTAAACATATCCGAGTACATCTACGAACTACTCGTCACTTCACCGCATGCTCTCAACATACTCCTCAAAGCTGATCATACCAGCTTGTCTATATCTCACATCTATGCGATTCACTATCTACTCCATTACTAACACATAAGCATTTAATCGTGAATTCATAACAATATATATGCTATCCAATTAGAGCCTTATCGAGAAGTTACTACAGCTCAGTACGGGAGTTGACACGTGTAATTCTTATAATGCACCAGCGAATGCATCACTGACAAAATAAAAGAAACACCCTACTACCCTGACTTTAGCACCCCTGCCGGTAATATAATATATATATAAAGTTCTATTATAATAGTACCAAACATACAGTACGATAATACCTCGACCATCCACTACCACCATCTTACTACATTCGATACTACTTCTTTTCGATCGTATATAATCAACAACGACTAGCATGCTCAAAATACTCCTAACTATAACTTAAAGACACAACCACATACACTTAATAACCCATATATTTGTATTACTACATAATATTAACCTTATACACGTACATATAATTCAATCATATAATATTATATAATAACAATATATATAATAAATAATAAAATCAATTTAAAAGTATATATTAATCTACCAGCCGTGCTCCACCGGGCCAAGGAAATTAAAACTCGACTGCGAACACGTCGGTGGCGCTGCTTTGGGATAGCCGGCCTTAAAGTCGATTTCTCCTGTAGTCCCCCCGTGTACCCTCTGCATAGGGGATAAAAAGCACGTTCAAAGCGGTAGTTAGCTTTAGCTATTACTACCCAACACATATACTTATATCATATATATATAACAATATATACTATATAACTACTGATCATAATATCATCTACTACAGCCTATATCTATATATAAAATCACCCTATCATATATACCTACCGTTACGCTACCCTAGATCTAATATACTATATAGCTATATATATATAATTAAAACTTCATACCTTAGATGGCACATAGCCCTATTCTAGGAATGTAACTTTCTGCTACAGTAACTACCCTAAGCTCCGGAACTAGCGGATCGAGCCGGTCCCTTGCATGAACTCTGTCGTCGCTCTATCGATTCTGAGCCATTAGGTAGCGGATAAAATATAAATACTAACACAAACAACCCTTTATGTCATAACAGCTACCAACTACTTATATATACAAATTTCAAACAATGATAACAGGATACAAACATACATAAACTACATATATACTATATATATACCAACAAACCACTCAAAGCAATACTGATATTCACTCATACTATACTATATTATATAAATCATTTATGTATATATATATATATATTATATATATACTAGTACACCATATATATACCTATACTATATATAAATACTATATAATATATATAATAATATATATATATCTACTATCATATTATATATATATATATATATATAATATATATATAATACGGTCTGCGGGGCTGCGGAGCCGGAGCCGCAACATTTTGGTGGAGCCGCTGAGCCGGACATTTTTTTGAATGGCAAAAAATTTTGGGCGGACCTGGAGCGGAGCCGAGCCGGGAGCCGGGCCGGAGTCGGAGCCGAAATTTTAGGTGGACCTGGAGCCGGAGCCGGGAGTCGGAGCCGCAAAAAAAGAGGCTGCTCCGGCTCCGGCAAAATACAAAATTAAGCTTAATTATTTATTTCTTATTATTATTATTTTCTATAATAGATATATACTATATATTATATTACACATATTATATATAATATATATAATCTATATATAATATATATAACCGACTATATAATAATACTACTATCATAACTATATATATATATATATATATATATCTATATATATATATTTATATATATATATAATATATAATATAGTACTATATATATTATATGTATATATATAACTAATATATATATATATATATATATATATATATATAATATATATACTTATATATAAACTTATATCACTAAATAATACCATATCAATTTCAAAAGAGAAGGTTAACCCACTATATATATATATATATAATCAATATATATATATATAATATATAATATATATATATATATAAATTATACTATATATATATATATATATATTATATACTATATACTATAATAACGTTCTACATACATATATTCTATCATTCATGTTGTTATAATAACTAAAATCAAACTAAACAAATAGTCTTTCCCGCCCCATTACTACACAATAGTATATAAATATACTAGTTACAAAAATAACAAAACACTATATAGTAATAATACATATATATATACACCTAACATATATCATACAGATGAGGCAATCGCATACACAAATTTTGCTTTAGCGATTACCGATACATCGATACACTAAAAATTTACTTTCTATTTTTTAGTCGAGTTTATACTAATATTACCTTCTTTGCGGATACCGATACCGATTACAAAAATAAAAACAAAAAAAAGTTATCGCCGATACATGTATCTAAGATGCTTTAGATTGTAAAGATTATTTAAACTTATACGTTAAGTATATCTATATATTAGGTTGTAAAGATTGTCAACTGTAACATTAAGTTTATTCCATTATATTGGCTACACATATAGAAGTGATAAGCACAATAACCAACCATTAATCAGTGGTTAGTTAATTTTTGCCTATCCGGATTGAACTTAGGAGCAGGTATATAAAATTCACGCGGATTATTTTTATGACATTTTGTGTCGTAGCTTTTAAATTATGGAATTGTACCAGTTTTAAAAAGAAACTATTTATTTGCCGGTTCGCATCGGTTTCGAGAAAATGCAAATGAATATTTAAAACAAATAAACATATAAGCTCCGGCCAACAATTTATCTGGGTAAAATAACATCTACAGGTATACAC
The DNA here is from genome assembly GCA_015478945.1 of Trachelipus rathkii. Lineage (NCBI taxonomy): Eukaryota > Metazoa > Arthropoda > Malacostraca > Isopoda > Trachelipodidae > Trachelipus > Trachelipus rathkii. Next base: position 1,819 of record JABUQX010115511.1, on the reverse strand, counting down.
CACGGTATTTTCAACAATGATTGATAATCGCCCCCATTAGCGGTAATACACGTTGTCATGGGCGAAGGACAAACTGTAAGATAACAAATTCTTCTACTAACCAAGTATAAGTAGAACAGCAGCTCATCGTATCACGACAATTAAAATAATCACAGAAAACACAATATATTTTACATTTACCAATTATTCCAAATATATTATATATCTATATATATAGTATATATATATATATATATATATATATATATATTATATATATTAATATAAAAAAAATAAAAATAATTTTAGAAAAAAAATTTTTTTATTTTTAATTAATATAAAATTTTTATTATTTAACATATATACATTTTATAGAAAATATAGTATATATTTATATATATAATATATATAATATATATAATATATATATATATATATATATTATTTAATATATATATATATATATATATATAAGCTCTATAATTGTAAGAGAAAATCTATGATAGTAAAAGCGTAGGAAAACCTGATTTTACTTCATACCACTGAATTTTATTTTTAAAAATACAAAGCTGCCTAAAACATTTCAGTCAGGACAAAATTCTGCGCCTCTTTTAGGAGAGTGATATGACCTGCCACAACTGAAGAGTCTGTTTCTACTGAGTGCTGATGATGCGTAGTGGATGTTATATTAAAAAAAAAAAAAATCTGCAAAGCCCAGGAAAACTGCGTAAAGATTTCTATGAAGATTTTCGTTTCGGAAACATTTGAGAATGTTCCATTCCCGGTTCGAAATCTCGCTTCGCAGCGTGGTAGTGCCTCAGTTGAATATTTCATAATCAGAAAATTCATCGCCACGACTTTCAGAAACTGCATCATCACTCATGCTATTCGGGCTATTTTCTTGAGAGGTCCCTTATATAGAATTCACCAGTATTTCTTTGACTTTTTTCTTCATTGCAGTAGTATTGAGTTGCTGTTAATTGCTAGCCACTTAAACTTGAATCTTGGATTTGAGGCAGAAGCCCCAGCTACTCTGCTATTTTAGACTTCATGGATATATCCCTCCACAATTACAAACTTCCGGAACACTATTTAATTCAAGACGGGATCCAATATTCGGTTCGGTGAGCTCAATTCCCTCTCCCCCCCTAGAAACATGGACATAAACATTTCGCAATTTTCAGCCGATTTTGACTCAATATAAACACCTAACTGTAGATCTTTTTTGCTACTTCTAAAAAAGTTTTTTAGCACCATCGTCTCCCCCTCAATTTAATCATTTCAATTTTTCAAAAAAATCCATGATTGTGTTTGGCCATTTTTTCAATATTCAAACTTTTCAAAATTTTTTTGAAATGACTTTCAAACTGAAATAGTGCACTTAGATGGCGTCCATTACCTACAAAAAGTTCATTGAAAGTACTTTTTTTGATTTTTTGGGAATCGTGACGTCACGCGATTGTCTCCATCATTTTCCAAAAACCATTTTTTTTTTTATTTTAAAATGAAAATTGCGATATTTTATTTCTGTTTCGGCGACGTGGCATGAAAATTTCAGGCTATTGTATCGGGATAGATGCAACATTTTGTACATTAGATAATTTCTCTTGTATATGCCATTTATTATGGATCCTGTTCCCTATGAACAAAATTTTAAACTAAAAAATTTTTTGAGTGTTAAAAAATTTTCCTCTATTTGAGTATACAACGCGAAATATATCTAGTATAAAAGATGATTCCGCCGTCTATACAAGCCCTGAAATTTGATTGTGCAATCCTCCCACGCATACACGACCACCCACATCCAGCCCCTCCTCACCCCTCCAAGGTTCACTTCCCA
>JABUQX010115510.1:22500-26919 GCA_015478945.1 Trachelipus rathkii | reverse complement strand
AAATAATTCGTGTAATATCAGGGCCCCGAAACTACCGTGAACACACAACCCTACTATTCAAAAATTTGTCAATACTAAAACTTAATGATATTTATACCCTAACAGTAAGTAGTCACATCTTTAAATTCACAAACGGAACTGCAAATGATCTTTTGACTAACATACTTGTACAAAACCAAACTTTGAGAACAAACAATCTCCGTAGCACAAATTCCCTTACCTTAGACAAAGCAAAATTCACCCTAACGAAATCGCGGAGGGCCATCTCATATAAGGGCATAGAACTGTGGAATAATCTCCCTAAAAATGTACAGGAGTCAATCACCATTGGTCGTTTCGTAGAAATATTAGAAGCTTCTTATTATCTAAATACTAACGAGGGCATTCCTACCCTCGTTAGGTCATATTCTACCGACGGTATGGTGATAGATTCCGTATAGCATGTGTATTAATAAAATTTTTTGATCTCTCATAGTTCTCATAGGAATTAAAAAGATTAATTGATCGAAGACGGTTGGATGTTAATGGTATACCAAATTAAACTTATTATATTATATTATTATTATTATATTATTATTATTTATATATTATTATTATTATTATATTTATTCATTATTAGTATTATATTATTATTATAGTTATTATTTTTATTTGAATGTTATTATACTATTATTATTCCTAATATTACTACTAGTTGTACATTAGTGTAGTGGTATTATTATTATTATTATTATTATATATATTATTGATTATTATTTATTATTATTATGATTAATTATTATTATTATTATTATTAGTATTAGTATTATATTAGTATTAGTAGTTAGTATTATATTATTATGATTATTATTATTATTATTATTATGTATCTATTATTATTAATTATTATTATATTATTATTATTATCTATTTATATATATATTATATTAATATTTATATTTTATTATATTCATATTATATTATATTTAATATTATATTATATCTATATTATATATATTATAATTATATTATAAGTTATATTATATTACTATTATATTATATTATATATTATAATTATATTATATTATTATATTATATTATATTATATATAATTATTATTTATATTATATTAATATTATATTATATTATATTATATTATATTATATTATATATATTATATTATATTATATTATAATTTAAATCAAGCTATACTCTAGTACATTGATATACTGTACTAACGTGCTATACATGAACCCATACTCTATATGTATATAAATATATATAATATATATATATATATATAATTATATATATATATTAAAAAGAAGATATATATATTTTGTTTAATCAGATACAACAAAAACGCTGATATATATATATATATATATATATATATATATATATAAGATATATATATATATATATACTAACACCTACTATACTATATAATTATATATATATATAATATATATTGTATATATATTATGTATATTATATATATATATATATATATATAATAAATATATATATATATTATATATAATTATAATATATATATATATATAATATAATTATATATAACGTATAGTTATATATATATATATATATATATAAGTAAACTAGTGATATATATATATATATATATATATATATATGATATGTCATATATATATAATGTATGTATGTATAATTATATATATATATAGTTATATTATATATATATATATTAATATTATATATATATATATATATATATAGATATAATATATATATATATTATATATATATATACTATATATATATATATTAGAATGAGAGTGAGAGAGATATATATAAACAATATAATATACTGGTAAATAAGTATATATAATTATATATATATAATATATATATATACTAATATATAATATATATAACCAGGGAGCACTAAGATCCGACATCCCTATCCACTATATATGTAAAATATCCCGTGACGTAGATTAGTGAGAAGATCGACCAGGTATATAATATATAATAGTCAATATACTATCTACCTTGCTACGTGCTATGCTAGCCGCTTAACCCGACTCCACACCGTTAATACTATACCATACATAATATTATTATACACCGGATACCACTACCTAATACCGTACCCTATATTCACACCTTACATATATATATAATTATCAGTACTATACATAATTTTACCTACTAAGTATATATATATAAATATATATGTATCACACATTACAGTATATTCATATATTCATACTAATATATATATATAGTATATATATAAATACAATAATATACACTCCAACTACATATGCCTATCTCTACCAAATACTAATAATACCATATAGTATAATTACTATACAATATTCTATGCTCTACTAAATATCAACTATATAGATTCATTACCTGTCAGCCCATCTCCTAATCCTATAGTGTTATTAATATAGTAGGTTCTACTAAAGCCTTCGACTACTTCGTCCTAAAGCCATAGAATGCGACTATAGTTACATTCCACCGTATCCGCATCCCTATACTACCTACGAACGCTATCGCTGATCTGGATAAATACGCGTCATACGTAACATACTCTCAGGCCTACTACACTCTAGCACACTCCCGACCCATCCAGATCCACCCCTAGAACCTAAATATAGATATATAATATATATATAAACCCTTATAGTTCATAACAGGTACTAATTTACTCCATTACACTCGTTCTCACCGACCTACCATTCTATCGTAGACTATATGACTCAATTATCACCATATATATATCAACTACTTTAACGCCCAAGCTACTACGCAATCTTATTGAAAGGTCATTGGACGAGTACTAATTACGCGCAAAAGATAACTTTAAATAATTAAATCTCTCCACTATCTATTTTAACCCAATCGTTACACAAATACATCTAGGAAATACAAAATCCTAGGACAAACAACGACGGCATAAGCGCAAACCAATAGCAATAAAACAAATGGAGCACAAAATCCCTCGTACGACCGCGAATTCGCGCACATCCCCCCACTTCTTAACGTCTGAATTAAAAACATCTAAAACATTACTAAACGCAACAAACCACTTTTGAATATAATCTATTATAACAAAAGTATCCGCGGCCAGAAAATTTTTCAATATCTATTTTAATAAAGAATGAAGAAAAATATTCTATCTGAAAATTTTAATCCTACAAATGCTAATTTGAAAAAAGAGAAATTTTTTCTTTTTCGTTGAACAATCGTGTCCCTTCTTCTTCGCTCCCTGTACCCATTTTTAAGTTAGAAAGCGATGAAACAGCATTATATCCTTGTTAACTGAGGAAAATGCTGAAATGTTGAGCCTCAACAATAATTGAATATTAGCCAGTTGGAAAGTGCTCCTTACATGCTTAAGCTGAAAGAAACCTAAAGAATATGGAAAAAAGGAGGCTTTCAAATAATTAAAAACTAATTTTCTCCATGTGAAAATATGATCTCAATTATAAATAAAAATTTAAAGTAAGAAACATAGATGTTTTATATATTAGCATTGTGAGGCAACCACCCTCAGCTGAGCACATATATGTCGCCGCAGAATCGCACCAGGCCAGACTGCGGATTAGTCAATTAAAAAAAAGGAGCACCTCAATATAATAACTATTCAATAAAATAAATATCAATATTTTATTCTTCCAGTAATATTATTTTTACAATAGACGTATCTAGATATGTCATATTCGCTATATTATTATTATTTTACTATTATTAGTATTAATATATTATTATTATATTATAGTATATTATTATTATTATTATATTATTATTTATTATCATTATATTATTATTATTATTATTATTATTATTATTATTATCTCCCATTATTATTATTATGCTATTTATTTTTATTTTATTTTTATTTTATTCTTAATTATCTATTATTATTATTATTATGATTATTATTATTATTTATTAATTTTAAATTTTAATTAATTTATTTTTCTTCAAATTTATTTATATTAATATATTTTATCTCACTCATTATTATTATTATTATTATTATATTATATATTAAAATATCAGTAATAATAATAATTATATATTAATTATTATTTATTTATTTATTTATCAGCAGTAGTAGTAGTAGTAGTAGTACTATAATTCGTTAAACTACTTATTAACATGAGAAACACTTTGAAGGTTCAATTGGACTCTTGTCTTATATCACCATAACCTCGCGTTCTCTCTCCAATTTAAAACAACGCATTAACCTAGTTTGGATAATAAAAGCATTTAAAGATTTGATCTCTGTATTTTCGAATTTTGACATGAACAAAACCCACATCCCATCACTTTATTATTAAGAAAACAAGGAAAACATTAGAGGAATATACGAAAGAAGGATGAAAACAAGAGTAGATGATAGGATATTAAAGATTTAATTTCTATAAGCTGGGAATGATA